>JAOTRH010374262.1:0-35763 GCA_034768845.1 Heliamphora exappendiculata | reverse complement strand
TTTTCTCTCTACCCTTGAGAATTTTTGGGTGTCTTTGTTATGTTCGTGACACTCATCCCCAGCGGACGAAGTTAGATGCTCGGGCTGTCAAATGTATTTTTCTTGATTATTCGAAAACTCAAAAGGGGTACCGCTGTTTTTATCCATCTCTACACAAGTTCTCTGTCTCCCGAAATGTTGTCTTTGTGGAGTCTACTCCTTTCTTTTCTGCGTCGGATTCGGTTGTGTCGGGGGCTGGGAGTTCTAATATTCAAAGTCTTGAATTTTTAGTGTCTTGCTTGCCCTTGTCTTCTTCTGCAGGTGCTTCTCCTACTGCGGGGTCCTCGCCGCTTTCTCCATCCACTTATTCAGGTTCATTGGACCTCTCCTCTGTTGAGCCAGTCTCCTCGTCTGCAGGTCCTCTTCCCATGGTAAGTGCTCTTCCTCCTGACGATACTGCTCATATTGCTACTCGCAAATCTTATCGAACTTGTAGGGATCATCCTCTCTACACCACCTTCTACAAGGGCATTTCCGCCTCCTTATAGGCTTGTATTGCCACCTTGGATCAGGCCGTTGTTCCTCGTACCGTTACCGAGGCCTTAGCCGACCCTAGCTGGCGGGGTGCTATGTTGGAGAAGATGCAGGCTATTGAGTCAACCTCGACTTGGTCCCTTGCTTCTCTTCCGAAAGGTAAATATGCTATTTGCTGCAAATGGGTCTTTACAGTCAAGCTCAATCCTGATGGTTCTCTTGCCCGCTTGAAAGCCTGCCTTGTTGCAAAGGTGTATGCTCAAACGTATAGAATTAATTATTTTGAGACCTTCTCTCCCGTTGCCAAGATGGCCTATGTTCGCCTATTTATGTCTCTTGCTGCCACTCGCCATTGGCCTTTATATCAACTTGATATGAAGAATGCTTTTCTTCACGGTGATTTACAAGAGTAAGTCTATATGGAACAACCTCCCGGTTTTGTTGCTCATGGGGGGTCTCAACTGGTATGTCATCTTCATCCCTCTCTTTATGGATTGAAGCAGTCTCCACGGGCATGGTTTGGTCGCTTTAGCATGGTTATGCGCTAATTTGGTCTTCCACCGTCCGGAAAAGACCACAGTGTGTTCTATCGGCGTTCCTCTGCTGGCTGTATTCTATTAATCGTCTACATTGATGATATTGTTATCACATGGGATGATACGGTAGGCATTTCCGAGTTGAAGCTATTTCTGAAATCTCAGTTTCAAACTAAAGATTTTAAAAAATTGAAATACTTTCTCGGCATTGAGGTAGCACGCAGCAAGAAGGGTATCTTTATTTCTCAGCGAAAATACGTGCTGGATATTTTAGCTGATGGGTGGCTTCTGCGAGCAAAGGGAGTCGAGTCACCTATGGACCCGAGTGTCAAACTCCTCCCTGATGAGGGTGATGTTTTTTCTCATCCTGACCGATATAAAAAAATGGTTGAAAAATTGAACTATCTGACAACAATGACAAGACCAGTTATCGCATTTCCTGTGAGTGTAGTGAGCCAGTTCATGGCTGCGCCTTGGGTCCCACATTGGAATGCCGTGGTTCGAAGTTTACGATATCTTCACAGTAACCCTGGTAAGGGGCTACATTTCAGTGATCATGGTCACTCTATGATTGAAGGGTATTCTAATGCAGACTGAGCCGGATGCCCCATTGATCGGAGATCCACTTCTAAATTGTCTACATTTATTGGTAGCAATCTTATCTCTTGGAAGAGTAAGAAACAGGATGTGGTTTCTCGGTCGAGTGCTGAAGCCGAATATCGGGCCATGGCTCTGGCAACATCTGAGATTTTATGGCTCCGTCAGTTGCTTAGTGAGTTGGGTGATCCCTGTCCTGGCCCAACAAAACTTTGGTGTGATAATAAATCTGCAGTGTATATAGCTACAAATCTAGTATTTCATGAGCGCACGAAATATATCGAGGTGGACTGTCATTTCATTCGGCACACGAAACATATCGAGGAGGATTGACGAGTCAGTTTAAGGTCATGAGGAGGACCGACGAGTCAGTTTAGGATCGTGAGGAGGACCGACGAGTCAGTTTTAGGTCATGAGGAGGACCGATGAGTCAGTTTTAGGTCATGAGGAGGACCGACGAGTCAGTTTAGGATCGTGAGGAGGACCGACGAGTCAGTTTAGGATCGTGAGGAGGACCGACGAGTCAGTTTAAGGTCATGAGGAGAACCGACGAGTCAGTTTAGGGTCATGAGGAATTTAGGGTCATGAGGAGGACCGACGAGTCAGTTTTTGATCATGAGAAGGACCGACGAGTCAATTTAGAGTCATGAGAAGGACCGACGAGTCAGTTTTAGGTCATGAGAAGGACCGACGAGTTAGTTTAAGGTCATGAGAAGGACCGTCGAGTCAGTTTAGGGTCATGAGGAGGACCAATGAGCCAGTTTTAGGTCATGAGAAGGACCGACGAGTCAATTTAAGGTCATGAGAATGACCGTCGAGTCAGTTTAGGGTCGTGAAGAGGACCAGCGAGTCAATTTTAGGTCATGAGAAGGACCGACGAGTCAGTTTAAGGTCACGAGAAGGACCGTCGAGTCAGTTTATGGTCATGAGGAGGACCGACGAGTCAGTTTTAGGTCATGAGAAGGACCGACGAGTCAGTTTAGGGTTATAAGGAGGACCGACGAGTCAGTTTTAGGTCATGAGAAGGACCGACGAGTCAATTTAAGGTCATTAGAAGGACCGTCGAGTCAGTTTAGAGTCATGAGGAGGACCGACGAGTCAGTTTTAGGTAATGAGAAGGACCGACGAGTCAGTTCAAGGTCATGAGAAGGACCGTCGAGTCAGTTTAAGATCATGAGAAGGATCGTCGAGTCAGTTTAAGGTCGTGAGGAGGACCGACGAGTCAATTTTAAGTCATGAGAAGGACCGACGAGTTTGTTTAGAGTCGTGAGGAAGACCGACAAGTCAGTTTAAAGTCGTGAGGAAGACCGACAAGTCAGTTTAGAGTCGTGAGGAGGACCGAGTCAATTTAAGGTCATGAGGAGGACCGAGTAGGTAAACATCAAATTGATAGGTTAAGTCAGGATTTTAACAACGCGAGACTTAAAGGTAGGTTTATCGGAAGCGAGACTGAAATGATCGGAAGCCAAGTTACGGCTGAAAACTTTGATTTATTGGGAGAAAGATTGCGAATTAAGAGGTCGAGCTAAGTTCTAAAGATTCGGAATAATTGAAAGCCAAGTTACGGCTTAAGATTAAATTTGTCAGAGAGTATTTCGCGAGCGCACGAAACATATCGAGGTGGACTGTCATGTCACTCGGCGCAGTATCAGAATGGTGTGATCGTGTTTGGTTCCGTTCGTACTGGAGAGCAATTGGCGGATATTTTAACTAAATCAGTTCCAGGTCCTCGAGTTCGATACATATGTGACAAGCTGAGCATGTTAGATATATATGTGCCAGCTTGAGGAGGGTGTTCACTTTATTATGATTATATTAGCTTTATTATTATTATTATCCGATGTGGTTGGACACACCAAATCTTATTATGTAGTCTCGTTGTTTTATAAATAGACTGTTGCGTGCCCTATTAGAGTTAACGCCTTCATTAAACTTAATACTATCTATTTAACAAGTCAAAGCTTGTAATCTATTTTTTTCAAGATCTTTAGATTCTACACTTACTACCTCACAATATTGACTCGAAGGAAGATTTGCATGTTGAATCAGTCTAAGTGATTGAACAGTTACTTCCATCGGTAATACGGCTGCATGTCCATATACCAATTCAAAAGGGGTAGTCTAAGTACTATCCCTTTTGGAGGTTCAACATGCCCACATTACCTTTGAAAGCAACTTACGCTACTTTCTGGGGTTATTTTCAATGACTTTCGATAGTCATTTTAATAATCTTATTGGTAGTTTCAGCTTGCTCATTTGCTTGCGCATTATATGGTGTTGAATTAATTGTCAGTCAGATCAGATTAGTTGTATATTTAGCTGTATATTTTAGTTTTTATTTTCGTTTAAATATGATTGTTGTAAATCTGTATATTGCTAAAAATCAGCCATGTAATTAGCCCCTCGATTGTTATATAATGAGAGAAAATCTTCACTTTGAGGTATCAAATAAAATTGACATGGTATCAGAGCCAAACCTGTAAACAAAACCCTAGCCGTCGCTCTTCATCCGTCGTCTGACAATAGTCGCGCCAGCACCCTCGTCCTCACTCGCCGGAACCCTAGCTGTCGCTCTCTTGGCGTCGCATCCTCACGTCGGCAACTCTGGTGGTTTTTTTTTGTTTGGTTCTCTCATTCTCGAAGGCGACTTCCGTGGTCGACAACTCTGGTGTGTCCTTTTGGTTCTCTTAGGCGACCTATGTGGTCGTATCGATCCTGGTGCTCGTCGGCTTTGGTTCGCAAACCCTAGCTCTTCTCTCGCCGGTGTTGGTTCTCTACACTTCAGGCGCCATCGTCTTCTTCTTTCCTGGCTTTTTGGATCACAAACCCTAGCCCTCGAAGCCCTTCGACCTCGCCTCGCCGACCTCCGACGACTCTGGGCAGAATCAACAAGCCAAGATTGAGAAGTAGTAGTACCATTACCTTGGAGCCTTAAGGCAGAAAATGCTGACATAATCATCTGCTGAACCATCTCTGGAGTAAGGACAGTTTGATCACCAGCTGTAGAAGGACTAGCAGAAGAAGAAGGACCAACCGCAGCCTGATAGGCATGTGTTGTACGGTTCTGTTTTTCAAACCTTTGTCGCATATATTGAGACTCAATTCTCTGCAGGTATTAAGATTTTGCAGTTTGATTCTGGTGGGGAATACATGTCCCATAAGTTTTATGATTTCTTACACCACAAAGGCATTGTGTCTCAACGCTCCTATCCTTATACCCCACAGCAAAATGGTGTGGCCAAACAAAAGAATCGTCATCTATTGGATGTTGTTCGCACCTTATTACTTGAGTCCTCTGTTCCTTCTAAATTCTGGGTTGAGGCATTATCTACCGCAGTTTACTTAATTAATCGATTGCCCTCTCAGGTCTTGAATTTTGATTCTCCTTATTTTCGTTTGCATCATCAGCATCCTAGCTATCTTAATTTGCATGCTTTTGGATGTGTTTGTTTTGTTCATTTACCTTCTCATGAACGTCACAAACTTTCTGCTTAGTCTGTTAAATGTGTCTTTATGAGTGATAGTATCTCTCACAAAGGCTATGTTTGCTATGATCCTGGTTCAAATAGATTTCATACTTCTCGTAATGTTATTTTCTTTTAAAATCAATTACTTTTCTACCCATGTTGAGCCCTTGCCTGATATTAGTGTTCTTCCTTATTATGCTGGATTGACTACTCTTCCTGAACGGTTCAAACCTGGTATTATGTATACTCGACGTCCACCGACTTTGCCCTCTCTCTAGCTTGATCCTTCCCCCGCACCTGATCCACCAGCATCTGTGCCTCTTGAGCTTGACATGGCTTCTGCTCCTGATCCTCGACGCTCTACACGAGTATCACACCCTCTTAATTGGTATGGTTTTAATGCTACTTTAAGTTCTACTCCCATTCCTACTTTCTTTAATGAGGCTGTTAAACATGAATGTTAGCGGAAAGCGATATATGAGAAACTTAGGGCTCTTCAGGACAATCTTACATGGGACGTGGTTCCTTGCCCGTCTCATATTAAGGCCATTGGTTGTAAATAGGTTTACTCTATCAAGCTCCGCTCTGATGGAACTCTGGACTGGTATAAGGCACGGTTGGTTACCCTTGGGAACAAGCAAGAGTATGGGGTGGACTATGAGGAGACTTTTGCTCTGGTAGCCAAGATGACTACGGTGCGCACGGTTATTTCTATTGCCGCTTCCCAAGGCTGGCCACTTCATCAAATGGATGTCAAAAATGCATTTCTTCATGGTGATCTCAAAGAAGACATTTACATGGTTCTCCCACTTAGTGTTTCCTCCTCTTCTTCTGATGTATGTAAGTTGAAGCGATCTCTCTATGGGTTGAAACAGGCTCCCCGTGCATGGTTTGACAAGTTTCGCACTACCTTGCTTCAGTTTTCCTTTCAGCAAAGTCAATACGACAATTCTTTGTTCCTTTACAAGACCTCCGCTGGTATTATTCTTCTTCTGGTTTATGTTAATGATATTGTTATCACCGGGACCGATTCTGCTTTGATTGATCGTCTCCAGCAACATCTTCACACCTCTTTTCATATGAAGGATCTTGGTCCTCTAACGTACTTCTTGGGATTGGAAGTTCACACTGGTCATTCAGGCATCTTCCTCAATCAACATAAGTATACACAGGATTTAATTACTTTGGCTGGTCTTCAGGATACTTCTTCTGTTGATACTCTTGTGGAAGTTAACACAAAATATCGTCGTGATGAGGGTGATCTCCTTCCTGATCCTACTATGTATCGTCAACTGGTGGGTAGCTTGAACTATTTGACTATTACTCAGCCTGATATTTCATTTGTTGTCCAGCAGGTTAGCCAGTTTATGCAGACTCCCCGCCATTTACATTTAGCCGCCGTTCATCGTATCATTCGCTATCTTTGGGGGTCTCCTCACCGTGGATTGTTCTTTCCTGCAAGCTCTCCTCTTCATCTCGTTGCTTATAGTGATGCTGACTGGGCAGGTTGTACTGATACCCGCCGGTCTGTAACAGGCTGGTGCCTCTTTCTTGGCGACTCTTTGATTTCTTGGAAGAGTAAAAAGTAGGCTCAGGTTTCGAAATCTTCTACTAAATCTGAATATCGTGCGATGTTTGTTGCTTACTCTGAAATTAGTTGGCTTCGTGGGCTTCTTGCTGAGCTGGGTTTCTCTCAGCTTGATCCCACTCCTCTCTATGCTGACAACACTGGTGCTATTCAGATTGCTGCTAATCCCGTTTTTCATGAGCGCACGAAGCATATTGAGATCGATTGTCACTCTATTCGGGAAGCCCTGGACACTCGTGTCATTTCTCTTCCTCACATTTCCTCTGATTTCCAGATTGCTAACATATTTACGAAAGCCATGACTCATCAGCGCCATCAGTTCCTCGTAGACAAATTAATGCTTCTTGATTACCCCGCATCAATTTGAGGGGGGATGTCAGTCAGATCAGATTAGCTGTATATTTAGCTGTATATTTTAGTTTCTATTTTCGTTTAGATATGATTGCTATAAATCTATATATTGCTAAAAATCAGCCATGTAATTAGCCCCACGATTGTTATATAATGAGAGAAAATTCTCACTTTGAGGTATCGAATAAAATTGACATTAATTAATTGAATCCCATATTCCTAAGCGAATTCTCTCACTTCACTTCCATTGAAAACAATCCATTGGTCAACAATTATTGACTGTGGTAGACCAAATCGATGAACGATGTGTTCTTTTATAAAGTGTATAACACTTTGCTATGTCACATTCTTTATAGGGACCGCTTTAGCCCACTTTGTGAAATAGTCCGTAACCACTGGGATAAAATCATGCTGTTGGGAAGATGGTGGGTGGATTTGTCCAATCAAATCCATTGCCCATCCCCTAAATGGCCAAGGCTTCACAACTGAATGTAACTGTAAGGCTGGGACTCTCTGAATAGATCATTGCTTTTGGCACTCTTAACATCCTTTAGCATAGGTTTGCAATCCTTCCTAATCGATGGCCAATAGTATCTATATCTTCTGATTAACCATCTCATTTTTTTCTCCAGCCTGGTGAGATCCACAGATACCCTTATGCACTTCAGCCATTATTTTCACAGTTTCTAATTGGCTTACACATAAGAGTAACAAACCATTTGACGATCTTCTAAAAAGATCATTTTCCATTAATACATAATTCACAAACCTAAACCTTGTGGTTCTATCAACAGTATCTGATGGTCTTCGCAAAAATTCCATTATCTCGATTCTCCAATCATTATTTTCCATCAAATCACTGTGGAAAACCTCTACATTAGTTCCTTCTTTTTGAAGTGAAAGAGACCATTCCCTTTACTGTATCCTAACCATTTTTTCGTCTTGCTTTTTTGGGATTTTTATTCTAGAAGCCAATTGTGCCATTTTATTAGCATCATAATTTTGTAACCTGAACACATGTTCAAATTGAACTTCTACAAAGTTTATCATTAACCTTTTTACTTTGTCTGGGTATTCACCTAGAACATAATTATGGCATTGAGAGCTTCCTGTCACTTGCTGAATGACTAATTAAGAATCTCCAATAACTTTCAAATGAGTTATTTGAAATTCTAAGGCTAATTCCAATCCTATGATCAAAGCTTCATATTCAGCCTGATTATTCGAAAGGACTAGTTCTTCGTTCAACTGAAAAGCAAACTGATACATTCTTCCAGTGGGTGAAAAGAGGACTACACCTGCTCCCACTCCTTTATCAGCTTTTGATCCGTCAAACATCATTCTCCAGAGTGTTTATTTCGAACAAATCTCTCTCTAACAATATGTTCGGATGATCTGCTAAAAAGTCAACTAAAGCTTTACCCTTTACAGCCTTTTAAGGTACATACACAGAGTTGTACTCTATTAAAGCTAAGATCCACTTCCCTTGCTTGCCCCTTAGTATAGGTTTAGACAGCATGTATTTAATAACATCTGTTTGAGCAACGACATACACTATTGATGGTAACAAATAATGCTTTAAGTTTACTGCAAAGAAATATAAGGCTAAACAGAGTTTCTCAACTGAAGTGTACGTAATTTTAGTGTCATGTAATTTCCTACTTAAATAATACACTGCTTGCTCATGACCTTGCTCATTATTTTGTGCCAGCAAACTACTTATGGGCTGCTCATTGGCAGATATACATAATTTCAAAGGCTACCCTGGAGTTGATGGCATTAACACTGGTGCTTTGCTTAAATACATCTTTAATTTCTCAAATGCTTCTTGATGTTCATTCTCCCACTTAAATTCGGCTCCTTTTAATTTTATTAAAGGAGAGAATGCCAATATTCTTCCTGTTAGGTTTGATATAAACCTTCTTACGAAATTTATTTGTTCTAAGAAATGTTAAGAGTTCTTTCTTGGTCGACGATGGCTTAGCTTCTAAAATAGCTTTAGCCTTATTTCGATCAATTTTTATTCCTATTTTATGTACTAAGAACCCTAAGAAATTGCCTGATGATACTCTAAAAGCACATTTTAGTGGGTTCATTTTAAGCTGATAATGTCTCATTTCTTTCGAATACTTTTCGAAGGTATTCTAAATGCATATTTTGATTATCTGATTTTACCAGGACATCATCTTTGCATACTTCCATAATTTTTCCCATGAAATCATGAAAAATTGTGTTCATTGCTCTTTGATAGGTAGCTCTAGCATTTTTCAATCCAAATGGCATGACAACCCATTCATAGATTCCTAAAGCCCCAGGACAATGAAATGCCGTTTTAAGGGTATCCTCTGATGCAATGAAAATCTGATTATATCTTGCATGCCCGTTCATAAAAGATAGGAATCTCATTCCTAGCTGATGAATCTACAAATAAATCAGCTACAGGCATCGGATATTCATCATTTGGGCTTGTCTAATATCGTTCATGTGATGAAAAAGAATGGGAAAATAAGAGTTTGTATTGATTATCGAAATCTGTCGTCATTCTTCGTGGAGGTTGTTTATGAGGTAAAAAATTAGGTTTGATAGGTAATCTATGTTCTACTAGATTCTTATCTAAACCTAGTATTTCTTCATACCTCCATACAAAACAGTCCTTATACTCGTTAAGGAGACTTATCAGTCTACTTTTCATTTTACTACTCAAACTGGAACTTACATAGACAGGTCTTTGATCCTAGCATGATCCTAAGTTAACCTCTTCTAACTTATCCTGCACTTCTATATTTATATCATCTAATTTTACAAGTGTAGCTGTAAATTTCTCTATCGATAGACCCTTGCAATTGTCAGAACTTTCATCTAAAACACAGTCCGCCCAGTTGTAGGGAGAGGCTTCATACAATCTTCTTTCGAGAAAGAACGCATGGAGTCTTTTAAAAGTAGACCCTATTGCTTCTTTCTCTGTCAAGCTCCCTTCCATCGATCTCCTAGCCGCATTTTGGACTTCCATCAGCATTATCTCCAATCTGCTTAATAGGCCTCTTCAGGATGCTAGGCCTTACGAAGTTCTAACTTGCTTCTTGCAGTCCTTTTTACATTACTCGTAGTATTTGTTCTCCATATAATGTTGCACTATAGGCTGTTTCTACTGCAGTTATCATGCTTCCTTCGAAGTTATACAAAGGAGCTTCCATATTGTTAGCTTTGGCCTTAAAAGGATTCCGATCAGCCCAGCAAATTTTCATTTATTTTCTGCCTTCATTGCCTTTCTGGGTCAGAAAGATTACAGCTTGATGTAGCGAGGATGGGACACATCCGTTTGCGTGTATCCAGTCTCGTCCTAGCAACGTGTTGTAATTTGAGGACAAATCAACCACGAAAAACATACTATTCATCCTTCTACTCCCAATCATTAGTTTTAATCCCAGGGCTCCTCGTGTCGATGAGGCTCCTCCAACGAAATTGCTCACAGTAACTTCTGTTGCTATCAAGTCATTTTTTGTTTTATTAAGGATTCTCAACATCTTCGAAGGTACAATGTTCACCATTGCCTATTACCAATTAAAACCCTATCAATGGGCTTTCCATCAACAACAACAGTGACATATAGTGGTTTTAGATGCCTTATTAAGGCTTCCTTTGGTGCATGTATAACCACTTGTAATTCCTCCGAGGGATCTTTCTTAATACCTATTGTTTGTGATAAAGGCATCTTATCAGCTGTCTTTCCTATTCGGACAACAACCTCTAATTCATCTTCGACATCTCCATCAAGATGAACAGGCTGATTTGGCTTGGCTTGGAATGTTTTTGGTAGGATTAAAATCATGTTGCAATTTAGGTTGGGTGTGATTGACCCAAACTGTAAAGTTGCAAGCTTTTCCCCAAAATCTCCTGACTCACTTAAATCTTGCTCCCAGTCATTACGGTATAACATCTTATTTTTCTCCTGATCTTCCTCCATATCTGATACCGTAACTAAATCATCATTAGCCAATAATAACTTATTCATTTCTTCAATTTTTCTGGTCAACACCTCTTTTGACAAAGCTCCTTGCCCTCCAACCTTTTGGTCAGGCTAAACATTGTGATCATGCTTCACATGCTTGATTTCATTCCAGGTTCATACCATATTAGGCACTGGCCGAGAAAGTGGACTGTTTGGGTAATCTAGGTCCGTGTCTGGCAACGTTCTAGCCACGAATTTCCTTTGTAGTCTCTGCTTTTGTGTGGTGGTTGCCGGAGTATACCAATTTTTTGGGGCAGGAAACTTCGGCCGATGCAACCTTTCCCATCGATTAGTGGGTAAAATTAGAAGTCTTATCACCATTCTTGATCCTTCCATCCGTCTTCCCCTTCGAGAACCTCGCCAAGGGGTTGGCCTTTCTTGAGGCCATTGTTCGATTCTTCTGAAGTATTGTCTGAACTCGTGTTTCTGGAAGAGCTAGTATTACTGTGCTTCCAATCATCAAGAATGGGCCATCATCTAGCACGTACATCTATATTTCACACGGGCTAAAAATTTCAGGATCTGGTCCTTCGTAGATTAACTTGGCTCTATTATATATCTGCAAATCGTCTCCTCCCATCGTATTAAAACGAAGGGCCGCTTTTGAGAAACACGTTTTCATCTCTTTTTTAGCTATCTCAATTTCAGCTTCTTGTACAACCCTTCGACATCTGATGCGTATATACTTTTTCTCTGCATTATCATGCATCTTTGCCTTTCCTTAATCAGGCCTGGCAGGTTTTTCTTGATGTGTAGATTTGTCCTGTGCAAACTTATCATGAACAATTATACTCGGTAACTTTCTCACGACCTTTCCTAGGTTTGCTATTATCATATTAATGCTTATCTCTAAAAATGGATCATTGTCCACCTCCATGACTTCTTTCCCCTTCGCATATTGGAACATCCCCTTCTGCATCTAATCTTGTACCACGTTTCAAAAAGTGACACAATTGTTAGTTGAATGTCTAACTGAATTATTCTATTTACAATATTCTTTTTCCCTCCTATCTTTGTCAAGTGGGATTGAATGGCCATTCGATAAAGTAAGAAAACTTTGTCTCATCAATTCATTGAACAGTTCATCTTCTTTTGACAAGTCAAAAGAATACTGTCAAATAGTTGAAGGCTGGTTCCTCTTGTTTGGCTGTATTGATGGCATGTTTACAGACTTATCAACTTTTTGCAGGGTATCACACACAATTGGTGTTTTACCAATTACCGGAGCCACATTAATCTCAACATCTCCTTTGACCTCTTGATAATAGGTACCTAGGAAAGTTGATTTCTTCTCTTAACAATCTTTTATATCTAGTGGCTATTGAAGATAGTTCAAACAAATCCTTAAATTCCATTCATTCGAACTTTTTCCTAAGTTCGAAATCAAGCCCATTTTGGGTTAGTTTTACAAGTTCTGTCTCAGGTAAATAGATATGACACCTATTTCTCATTCTTTTAAACTTACTAATAAATTGGTCAGTGGACTCTATGGAACTTTGTTCTAACATAGCTAAGTCAACCATTGTAACTTTTGGCTCAATTCTGAAGAACTGGGCATGGAACTGGGTTTCCATGTCTTGCCAAGTTTAAATAGAGTTTGAAGGTAAATTAATAAACCAAATGAAAGCTACTTTAGTTAAGGAGTGTGGGAACAATCTCAACTTCAAGAAACCACTGTTTCCTACCTCTCCGCACTGTAAAGTAAACCTACCAATATGTTCAATGGTAGACTGACTCTCTTCTCCTGAAAATAAAGTAAATTCAGGAATCTTGTAATTCCTAGGAAAACCTAAATTATCGACCCAATGCGGGTAAGGTTTTCGAAACATAAGCCTTTCAACCCTTCGAAAGGCTAGTCCGTATAATTCCTGGACAATATCAGCAATTTGTTCTCTGTTAACCACAAATTGCAGCCCCATCATGGGGTTAACATTCATTGGTTCAATTTGTTCCATCCGAATTTGTTCCACAACTTGAGGAGGATGACCAAATGGATCTACCATAGGTGGTAGAACCTATGTAAGTTCACATGCTATTGGTTATATGTGTGAAAATTCATAGGAGACTTTAGTTTGACCCTAGGTACTTAATATTTTATGAAAAATCATTTTCAAAGTATAAAATATGTTTTAAAATGTTTCAAAAGAAGTTCGGAAAAAAATATGTAAAAAAGTGTGAAAAAAATTGACATACCCTCAGTTTTTTTGTCATAACTTTTTGTAGAAATGAATTTTTTATGAGGTTTGAACCGTTGGAAAGTAAACTTCTGGGACTTCAATTTGAATACAAGAATGACCATATTCGGAGTCCGGATGAAGGAGTTATGGTCGTTTGAAGTCGGAAAAATTGAGCAGTCGCGATCTAGCCGACTGATCACTGGATCCAGTCGACTGAAGGTTGGTCCAATCGACTGAATAGGCTTGTCCAGTCGACTGAACAAGCTAAAATTCATATTTTTTGCTGCAACGGCTTGTTTGACCATTACCACATTTAGCTAAACGGCTAGTTCATTTGGCCTATAAATAAACCCTTAAGCCTTGAAAAACACATAGCAAAGCCCTCCATTATATTCTCTCATATACATCAAGTTTGTGCTTTAAATTCTTCATTTTTATGAATCATTTTTTAGAAAAAAACCTAAGAATTTCTCCATTGAGCTTCTCACTTATATATCCTTTGGAATGAATATTAGTGTGCTTTATTTGTATTCATTTGCTCGCTGAATGAGCTTATTCATTGTATAATTCTATTTGGATTTCTTGTTATTCTTGTTGTAACTTGAGAAGGTAATTCTCAAGAAAGGCCACTCCGCTTATTAAAGGAGAGAGGGAACTCCGCCTATAAAGAGTGTGTACTTGAGGAGGGGACATCCTCAAGAGAGGCTACTCCGCCTAGACTAAGGAGAGAGGGTGCTCCACCTATTGAAAGAGTGTTTAGTGGTATCCTCATAGCAGTTGGCTTGAGGCAAGGACATAGGCCGATGGACCGAACCTTGTAAATCTTGGTGTCGTATCTCTCTAACTCTATCTCTTTAATTCCGCACTTTAAATTTTATAGCTACTTGAATTTGTTTGTTAGAGAATACTTGTGAACGTTTGGGATTGCATGTTTAATTAGGTCAATATTGGCATAAATTTTTTAAATACCCAATTCACCCTCCTCTTGGGATTGCACCTATACTATCAATTGGTATCAGAGCGGATCACATTTTTCTTTAAAAAAATTTGTGAAGGATCCATGGCTCAAATCAGTGCATCTCCTTTTGGTGAGAGACAATCGTCCGCACGACCTCTTTTATTTTGTGGCATGCATTATACTTTTTAGAAACAATGCATAAATTTTTTTATTCAAAGTATGAATTGGCATGCTTGGTAAGTTGTAGAAAAAGGCGATTATGTTCTCATGAAAATAGTAGATAAAAATAAAGTTTCTAAACTTGATCATGAATTAAATGATAATGATATGAAACTTTTGCAAATTAATTCAAGTGCTATTAATGTTTTATATTGCGCTTTAGATGCAAATGGGTATAATAGAATTATGACTTCCATAAGTGCTCAAGAAATTTGAAAAAAGCTTGAAATCAATTTCTGATGATGTTATCAAGTGCTATTAAATGATAATGATAATGATACGAAGGAACTGATGATGTTAGAGATTCTAGAATAGATCGATTAACAAATGAAAATGAGTCTTTTAAGATACATACTCATGAATCAATTTTTGAAATGTATACTCGATTTACGCATATCATCAATTATTTACATGCTCTTGGAAAGACTTACCCCTCTTATGAATTATTGAGAAAAGTGCTTAGGGGTTTGCCACCAGTATGGGAAGCTAAAGCTACAGCCATCATGGAAGCTAGAGACTTGAAGAAGATGACCTTGGATAAACACATCGGGTCGCTCCTTACCTATAAAATGGAAATCGATGAGAAAGAAATCGAGCCCAACAAAGAGAAGATGGTTGTCTTCAAAACATCAAATGAGAACTCTAGTGATGAAAAGGATAAAGATTGTGATATGAAGCTTATCACTAGAAAGCTTGAAAAATTTCTAAGAAATGACAAAAAGCTTGCAAAGAAATTCCAAAATTTAAAGATGTACAAAAGTGATTCAAGTGAAAAGGAATCAAGAAAAAAAGATTTCAAAAAGAAGAAGAAGAAAGCTATGAAGGCTACAACATGGGATCAACTTGACTCAAGCACTTCCAATGAGGATTCATGCAATGAAGAGGTAAATCTTTGCTATATGGCTTATAGCATTGGTGAGGTAAATTCTAAAACTACAAGTACTTCAAATAAATTAAATTCTAGTAGTAATGAATCACGTGATAAATCATTGCCTACATATGAGGAACTTAAAAAGGAGTTTTATGATTTACATAAATATTTTTTGAAGTTAGGCAAGAAAAATGTTTCTTTGAAAATGAAAATTAAAAATCTTTCAAAAGAACTCATTGAGTTAAAATTATCTTATGAGATTTTCAAAAAAGAACAAAAAATTGAAATTTTCACTATTGAAGAAGAAAATAATTATTTACGAGATTAGCTTAAAAAAAGAATAAAATCCTCTCGTAGCGAAAATAAGATTATAAAGTTAAAGAGGAAAATTAAAGACTTAGACGCATCTTCAAGTAATACTTGTTCTAAAATTAATCATACCAAAATTACTTGTTTATATTGTATGAAAAATGGTCATATTAGGTATAATTGCCCTAATAGAGGAAAAATAGGTATTGATAAAAACATCATTTGAAAAATGAAGTATAATCCGAGTACTAACCTTCATAGACCCAAGAAGGTATGGGTACCAAAAGATCCCACTTAAATCTGTATTGTAGGTGCTTGGATGCCTCCACTCGAGCAATCAAGTATATCATAGTAAGTGGAAGCCCAAAGCACGTGTGGAATGTTAAGTCAAAGCTTCAAAATGGTTAATCACTTGAGACTTGACTCTAATGATATAATCTTTCCATTTTTTGTATCTCGTTTAATATCATAACACTTGGTATCATAATATTTTTGTGCTTAAGTCATGCATCATATTCTTGTTAAAAATCTTATGTGCTATGACTTAAAGAATAAATATCTTTGTTAAAAATCTTAATTATATATGACTATGAAAAATAACTCCCTGCATGAAAATTGGGCATATATCTTTTTGAAAATTATCAACATGAAAATGAATGAATTCACTATGTGCTATGCTGTAGAGACAATTCATTCATGCACAATCTTCATACTCATAAAGTATAAAGACAATGCACTCTAAATATTCATATCTTTTAGTCATAAATAAATTTCATGTATTAAGAATGTATATACATCTTTTGAAATTCATAAGACCATATCTGTGCCCATAATTTATATCAATTGGTCAGATTTGAATGAAGATAAAAATGATTTTTTAAGTACCATTTCATATCATTTTTCAAAAAGTCATAACAATTGAGATAAAGTGCTATATTTTGGAGAAAATTCTTTTTGCGCATGCATACACTCAATAGATTTTAATTTTCTCATGCATATTTATTGTTCAATTAGTAAATGAGAAAATTTTTCTATCTTTTCAATTGATATGATTTGAGTTAATAGAAATGATATGAAAGAAATCAAACTTTTGAAATTAGATGGGTATCATAATATTTTTCTGGAACATCATTTGTTAAATTGAAATAGAGTGAAAACGTTTTCTTTATTTCAATTGGTATTATTATGAAAGATATTATGCACGTGAAATCATGGGTTTATTGAATCCAATATATATGGCTTTGTTGTCCTAAAAGTTTTAACCTGTGGCACACGGTTTCAACCTATGCACCAATAGCTACTTTAGAAGCTATTTGCATATTATCTACCCATGCTTTGAAGTAGGCATTGTTTTAACGCTTTAAAAGTGCTTTCATGAAAAGTTATTATTTTCATCATTGGTGTCAAAATAATAATTTTCAATGGTTTTCTTAGAAAATGGGGAATAATGATTAACAATTGGTATTATTTATATTTCTACCCATGAATAACAATTGGCATCAGTTTATCAATTGGTATAACTTGATATCGAATAACAATTGGTATCATATCAATTAGTATTATTTTGACAATCAATCTTTCTAACAGTTGGTATCTTGTTTTTTCGTCAAATGATGCTATACCAAAAAGTGGGAGAATAATTTTTCAATAAATTTCATTTTTAAGCTTCTACTTTTTGATGATGTCAAAAGGGGGAGAATATTTGAGCAAAATAAGTATTATTATTTTAACATTCCTTTTAATATGAGAAAAATAGAGCGCATACATTGCACTTAATAATTAAATCTTTTTGATATGTAAAAAGGGTGAGAGCTTATAATTCAAAGTGCTTTGATCATGTCAAAAGGAGAGAATACTTAGAAGAAAATGTATAACTTTTGCATTCCTTTAGATATGTTAAACAAGGGAAGGCTTTGTGTTAAATTGCTTATGTATGCCTTAATGACTTTTATCATAGAAATGCAATTTACCGCATTCATCGGTCAAATTGTGCTTAAATGTCTATCACTTGAAAATTCAAAGTCCTTAAATTAATTGTATTATATTGTATAAATCTTGGTTATACGCATATTGTGAGGGGAAGCCTTGTAAAGGCAACCTCATTTTACTCTTCGTTTGTCATCATAAAAAAAAAGGAAAATTGTTAGCCTAACTAGGTTTCAACCTATTTTGATGATAACAAAATCAAAGTTTCTAATTGTGCAAATTGAATGTGTTCACAGAACTTTAATGACATAAGCACAATTGAAAAAACAAAATGGAAGGCATGAAGCATGAAGATCATATACAAGCGGCTAAGATCCATGGAGCACGAGAAAAACCAAGAAGAAAAGAAAAAGACTTGAAAGACTTGAAGATTTTTTAAATGTAAATGCACTATGACCTATGTAAGTTCACATACCATTGGTTATATGTGTGAAAGCTCATAGGAAACCTTAATTTGACCCTAGGTGCTTAATATTTTATGAAAAATCATTTTTAAAGTATAAAATGTGTTTTAAAATGTTTCAAAAAAAAGTTCAGCCAAAAATATGCAAAAAAGTGTGCGAAGAAAATTGGCATACCTTTCGTTTTTTTGTCATAACTTTTTGTACAAAATGAATTTTTCTATGAAGTTTGAACTATTGGAAAGTAGACTTCCGAGGCTTCAATTTGAACACAAGAATGACCCTATTCGAAATCCGAATGAAGGAGTTATGGTCGTTTGAAGTCGGACAAATTGAGCAGTCGCGATCCAGTCGACTGATCACTAGATCTAGTCGATTGAAGGCTGGTCCAATCGACTAAATGGGTTTGTCCAGTCGAATGAACAGGCTAAAATTCATATTTTTTGCTGCAACAGCTAGTTTGACCATTATCACATTTAGCCCAACAGCTAGTACATGTTTTTGGCCTATAAATAGACCCTTAAGCCTTGAAAAACACATAGCAAGGCCCTCCACCATACTCTCTCATATACATCATGTTTGTGCTTCAAATTCTTCATTTTTATGAATTATTTTTTTTTAAAAAAACCTTAGAATTCCTCCATTGAGCTTCTCACTTATATATCATTTGGAGTGAACATTAGTGTGCTTTATTTGTATTCATTTGCTCACTGAATGAGCTTATTCATTGTATAATTTTATTTGAATTTTTTGTTATTCTTGTTGTAACTTGAGAAGGTGATTTTCAAGAAAGGCCACTCCGCCTATTGAAGGAGAGAGAAAACTCCACCTATACGAAGTGTATACTTGAGGAAGGGGTATTCTCAAGAGAAGCTGCTCCGCCTAGACTAAGGAGAGAGACTGTTCCGCTTACTGAAGGAGTGTTTAGTGGAATCCTCATAACGGTTGGCTTGAGGCAAGGACGTAGGCCAGTGGGCCGAACCTTATAAATCTTGGTGTCGTATCTCTCCAACTCTATCTCTTTAATTCCGCACTTTAAATTCTATATCTACTTGAATTTGTTTGTTAGAAAATACTTATGGATGTTTAGGATTGCATGTTTAATTAGGTCAATATTAGCATAAATTTTTTAAATACCTAATTCACTTTCCTCTTAGGATTACACTTACACTATCAGTCCCCCAACATTGGGCCTATAATATCTAGATTCAGGTCATTGATGGCCATGCTCATAAACTTGGTTATAATATGGTTCCTGGCTATTGAGAAATTTTAGGCTCAAAGGCAGGGTTGTAACATATCTGTTGATGTGTCTGTCCAACACTGGGGCTTGTCGATAGCTCCTAATACTCTGTCTGCAACCTAGCCAATGGCATGTTAGCGCTTGCCATTTCATTCAACGTACATCCTACAGGTGCTGCCATTGAATCAGATCCATTCACCACTTTCTTCATCGCTATCACGAACTCTTGCCCATCCATATTTGGGTTGCTTTTGCAAATTAGTAATGGACGTCACTGACAAATATTTGATACGAATTTATTCGACAGGCCTTAAAAGCGCATTTAAGTAAGATTCACATTTTAAGCCTTTATAAAATATAAGCTATTAAATGGACAATATATCCTCAACAAAAAATTATAAAATATGATGTAAACATATGTATATAAAAAAATTAAAAAATTCAAACGATTGGATCACAACTCCATAAATTACACTATTAATCCCATTTATAATAAGTTACATACTAGCAAATTAAATGTATATTGATCTCATTAATTTATTCCTTCAAGTAAGCATGTTTAAAAGGAATCCCCAATCATGAGACATAAGAATTTGCATTTAATAAGATTATTATGATAAGTACCAAAATGAGAGGAAAAAGAGATCTAATCTTACTTGGGTCAGCATTGATGAGCATTGAAGTGCCTCCAAAACCACAAGTCCCTCCATTCCCCTTGTTCTTCTGCCAGTAACTATTAAATGCATAAGAAGCATGAGCAACAATGGAATCAGGGAAATAGCAACTCCTCTGTGGCTTTATCGCTTCACAGTCAGCGCCGCCCTCGCCACAAGCATAGTCCATCGCCTCCTGCAATGTCTCCGCCGGCACACTCGGCTTAGCCACGCACCACAGCTCGTTCTTTGCCCCTGGTAGAGGCGGCGTAGGCCCTCCGGCATAGGACGGGTTGCACGGCGGAAGGTTGGGACCATACGGCGGCGGGCTTCCTCGGCCGGAAACCGGAGGTGGTTCTGGTGCTAAGGGGAGTGGAAGTGGCGGCGGAGAGGAGGTGCCGACCAGCGGAGGAAGAGGGGTGTTGGCCACAAATGCAGGAACAGAGTAGCCAATGGGGGAGTGGGTTGGGGACAAGGGGGTTGGCCTTTCTGGGAATGGTTCATGCGCTTTGGAGTCCATGAACGAGAGCTTTCTGCTTAAGGGTTTCGTTTCTTTTTCGCTGGAAATGAGCAATTTGATCTTGTTTAGGTCGAAAACACCGAGATTCTTCATGGATTCTCTGTGGGATGAAACCAAGCTCAGAATATCGCCCAGTGAAGCGAAAAAATGACGAGGTGGGTTCACCAAATAAGGCGAGTTAGTGCCTTGCAAGAACTTCAAAATCGGTTTGATACGTTTTTCAGCTAAATCGTCTCTGTAGGTAGCAGAGGAGGAGCTCAAATTCAAACAGTTGGAAGAGAAAGAGGTTGAGACTTTGATTTCTCCCTCCAAACCCCACCTAGTGAGTGAGTGGTAGAGGTTCTTCAAAGATGAGAGGATGAAACCCATCTGGTGTTCTTGGTTTCTGCTGCAGAGGACGGTGTGTCCGACAACAATCGCGGTGATTTTGGCGGCTGGATAGTGGGCTAAAACATGGGTTCTGACCCAACTTTCGGCCGCAAGAACACTGCTCGAAACCTCATTGAGGAGTTCATTGCCCACAGGAACGGCCAAGGGAACACTACCTGTATTAGAAAATGCCTCAAAGAACATTGGAGATAGGTCTTGGAGCGTTAGGTTTTCCACCGATTCTTGACTTGCACCTGGAAAGAAAGAAATGGAAATAGCCAAATAGAGACTTTCAGAAGAAACAAAACCAAGAGAAGTTTGTGAATGTGCATGAAAGAAAATGGTTGAAGTGTTTCGATTGAGCTTCGATTACCGACCAGTGAGACGAGTAAGGAAGAAGATAGTGAAAAGAAGAGTGATCCATTCCATCTTCAACATTTCGGTGCCAGAGTTCAATAAACATCAATAGAAGATTTTTTATGGTGCACACTCTGAAGTTTTGAAATTTTGAACTTCGCATTGTCAAATTTTGAACTTCGCATTGTCGTACCTTGTTATTGAAACTGTGCTTTGTGAAAAGTGAAAAATCACGTCATCGTCCCGTTTCGTAGCACAATGGCAGAGAAGCAAAACGGAAAGTGGTCTTTTTCCCGGTTAATCTACTCTCAATTTTTTTCTTTCTTTCTTTTATTTTTGATTATTTTGGGAGATGAACTCTTAATTCAAGATTCGATCAGTTTTAAAAGTGCTATGATTTTAAATGAATCTTTTATGAAATTTAATTCATGTAACAAAGGTTAGCTTGGTTAAGTTTGTCACCCATTTTGACTTTTGACTCATTTTGTAAGTATTTATATTAGTTGCTTTGAATGGTTTTTTACAACTTTTATATTCTATCGTCTCATCTCGTAATGAATCATCGTAATTTTGTGACTATACCTCTTATTTTTCGTTGTTATCTTTGTTTTTGCTATTACATAGTATTGTCTCTTTCTAAAAATAATGTGATTTAACCATATACTAAGGCTTTGGTTGGTAATATTGACTTTTTAGGTAAAAACGCCTAAAAACTAAGATTACTTGTTTGGTAAAAAAATAAAAAAATAAAAAAATTAAAAAATCAAATTAAAACACAAATTTTTAAAATATTATATTCAAATTTTACCACTTTTAAAATATAATAATATTTTTTATTTATAACTTATTTATTATCAATACCAGTTACATATAATTGTTAATATTAACTATATAAAAAGGTAAAATTATTCATTTTGAACAAAAAAATTAACTTTTTATTCAAACAACTAATTTAAAAAAAATTAATTTTAAAACAAAATTACCAAACAACTTATTATGAACTAAATTTAATTTTTTAGCTAAACATATAAACCTTAATAACATTCGATATACTTACCTTTTTACAAATAAATCTATACACAATGACCAATAAGATAAATGATTTCTTTATTAGTATGTGATTGACAACGGCAAAACTCTCCTAAATTAGACCCAAAAAAATTATATTTTAGTTAAAATACTTTGATCCTATAAATTTTATATTGTTTAAAAATATTTTTTATCTTACTTAATAATCTTAATTATTTATTTATTTTTAAAAACTTATTATAACAATCTTCTTAAAAATACTTAAAACATAAAAATACAGCTTAAAATAAGAACGAATGTCATAGTTATAGATGCACAAAATAGAACACTTCTTTCAAAAGAAAGACCGCGCAACGCACAGTGGCACAAAGGAAAATAGGAAACGCTAGAAGGTCAAATAAGCGACGGTGTTTTGTGGGTTATAGGGACGCGTGGGGGAACAAAACCTTGGGAGCGGGAAGTGTGAACTGTGAAGCCCAATGGCCAGACAAACATGGAGCAATGTTTGCATGGGGATTTGTGATGCGGTACTGTTCTAGGGTCACTTTTGGCATTTGCTACCAACCTGGCTTTAATTCCAATGCCCGAAAATTAGCGAGGCACTGGAGGGACGCATCAAATCGTTAGAGGCTCCTGAAAGGTATAAGAAAATGCTAAAAGGATCTATAGTATGAAAGAGTCCTGAAAATGTTAAAAGGATCTATAGTATGAAAGAGTCGGGAAGAGTTAAAAGGGTATTTTGGAGAATTTTGGAATGTTGAATATCTTGAAAAACCTTAAAAAGACCTTGGAAAGATACTCTACACTCTTCTATTTATCTTGGAGGAGTGTAGAGTATTTCAGAAAAGTAAAAAAAAATTAAAAATTCTAAACAAAGAGAGAGAAACTCGTTTAAAGAGGTGAGCGTGAGAGTGGTTTTAAGAGGGTAAGCACTTAGAGTGTTCCAAGAGTTGGAGAGTCTTGGAGTACTAAAAAAAAGAAAGCACTAAGGGTGATTCCATGTAACTCTTTAAGATGAAAGTGGAGGTTGGTATTCGGGTGAGTGTTCAATGATAGTCTTCAGGGTGAGATTGTCAAGTGTCAAGTGTAAATCGGTAAATTTGTCAAATACTTATGTGTTCTATGATAATCTTTTTAGAGTGAGATTGTCAAGTGTGAATCGATAAACTTATCAAACACTTGTGAGTGAGTTATATCCTTGTAATCCTTATATACACGCAATTCATTGTATAGTAGAGCTTTTCTTATATAACCCCCTGGTGTGATGGTTGTGTTAAAGGGAAATGCTGATTTTGGCGGAGTCTATTGCCTAGGTATCACATGGGGCACAAGTATAATGAAAGTTTTGCCCCGTGACATTAAATTAAGTTTTTGAATTAAAGTCATTTTAGGCTTAAAGTCATTTTAAGTTTAAGTTGCCAAAAGTTCATTTCAAAAAGAAACGAGGTGACTTTAAGCCAAATGATTATAATGGCTTTAAGCTAAAAGGTAAAAAATTTTATTTAAAATTATTATAACTTTTTAAATTTTACTTTTAAATAATTTAATATTCAATATGCATATTGTTTAACAGATTTTGACAAGTAAGTTTCAAAAATATGATTTTTATAAAAATCGAATGTTTATAATAAAAGTTATGATATATTTAAAAAATATAAAAAAAATTATATAAAATGCAAAAAGGCTAAAATCTTATTGAGTTGAAAAACGAAATTTTTTTTGGCTTTTGGAACTTTAAGCAAAAAGGCACTTAAAGCCAGTTGCCGAATGAGGTTTTTAACTTTTTATTTTTTAGTTAAAAATACAAAAAAAAATATATAACTCGTTTGTAAAAAAAAGTTAAAAATTAAAAAGTTAAATCAAAATACTAATTTTTAAAATATTTATTTAAATTCTCACTACTTTTAAAATACAATACTACTCTTAATTCATAACTTATTTACTATAACTATCAACTATATATAATTATTAATACTAAATCTATAGAAGAGTAAAATCGTTCAATTTGAACAAAAACCAAAAAAATAAATTTTTATCCAAATAACTAATTACAAAAAAGCTAATTTAAAAGATAATTTAACAAATAACTTATTTTCAACTAAATTTAATTTTTAGCTAAAATTTTTTATTTAAAAAAAATTAAGTTTTAAACTACTTGCTATCGGAAATATGATTGGATGACAACATAAGGTTAACTATTTTGTGTTAATATTAAGGTTGTTTGGCAAATTAGTGCTATAAGTTATAATTTTTTTCAAAACATTCATAACTTATATTAAAAGTTATAACTACTATTTTTTTTTTTTTTTATAAGTTATAATTTTTTATTAAATACTTATAATTTTTATTATAAATTATAAATTTATAAATTATTAGTTTCAATAATACTAAATATCACAATTGTAAGGGAATTATTATTGGAAAAAAGAAAAACAATAAAGGGACTAATTTTAGGTATTGCTTAACAATGTTAACATAAAAGTAATTAAGGAATATTCTCTCACTATATTAAAGTAGTACGACCGATGACCATATGACTTTTGACATTTTATTTTTTAAAAATTATTATAAGAATCAATTCAAGCAAATTGTTTTTTAACTTTTATTCAAATGTACAATGTACCTTCTTAATTAACTATTCATCCACATATTCATTATTTTTTTTTCACATGTCAATTACATAATATTTTATATTGTTAAAATAGTAAAATTTATATTATGTTCTTGTCTCTTATTTTTCATTGTCAAAATTCAATTAGAGATAGTGGTTGGAGGTTGTGGTTAAAAGTGGTGGCCAAATATAGTTTGAGGCACTATTTGAATGTATTAGTCGGAGGTGGTGGCCGAAAGAAGTAGCTTGAGGATGTGATCGAAAGAGGTGATAGCCAGAGGGTTTGGTCGGAGGGTGTAGTCGAAAATTATAGTCGAATATGACAGAAAAAAAGATAAAATAAGAATTTATTTACAAAATAAACAAAAGTATATTTTTTCAATTTACAAGAATTTTGTAGATTTCGAAAAGAGCTTTCAGCCAAACGTCTAAAAAAATAAGTTTTAACGCGCAAAATTCATCAATAAAAAATTTAATGCCCAAGGTCCAATTGCATGATTTCTTTCAAAAATACCTACAAATAGATAAATTTATCTGTTTGATATTGATCTGTTTCATATCTATTTAATATGCGTATAGATAAATTTATCTATTTGCATACTTATACTTAACATATAAATGTGTCTGTTTGCGTATCAATACACATAATGCAAACTGATAATTTTATCTATCTGTTTATGTCTAACAGATAAATTTATCAATTTGCATATCAACACAAAAAATGCAACACAAATAAATTTATTTGTACTCTTTATACATATTTTTAAAAAGTATAAATAAATTTATTTGTGTTCTTTATACGTGCTTTCAATAAGACAGATAAATTTATCTGTATTCTTTACAAGTGTTTTCAATAAAAGACGGATAAATTTATCTGTGTTTTTTATACATATTTTGAAAAGGTATAAATAACTTTATCTGTATTCTTTATACAAATTTTTAATAAGACAGATAAATTTATATGTGTTCTTTACATGTGTTTTCAATAAAAGATATAAAAATTTGTTTGTGGTTTTCATATATGTTTTGAAAAGGTACAAATAAATTTATCTGTTCTAAGGTATTTTCGTCCCAAAAAGATCTTACGCGTTAAAATTTTTATCCGAATAGATCTTACACGTTAAAAAATCTTATTCTTAATGAAAAATATTAAACGGCCTATAAATTGGACTGCTCACCAATTTTCTAATTTTGTTATATATATTTTTTTTAAAATAATTACTAAACATGTTTTTGTTTAAAGTTTACAAAAAAAAATTTAAATAAAAATATAAACAGTAAATATAAAAGTTTCCAAACGAGCCCAAAGGTTTAAAATTTCCCAATTAAAACCATAAAAAGTAAAGTGAATAGTACAAGTATAATTTACCCTTTTGTATCGATAATTTTAGATAATAATCTTAGACTTCGAGTGGTTAGTGAAGGCGGTTGGACCCAAGACGCAGGGGCCACGGCTTGCGATGGTGGCCCAAAACCCAAGGACCAATTAATTGGGGCAAGCGTCAGACCCATGTTCAGGGGCCGAACCAAGATGCATAGCATAAGAGGACTTTGGCGGCATTGACTTATTGGGCGTGATCAACACATTAGACATTGATGGTGGCGTGATTAAGATCAAGAGGCATTTATTATGGATGTATGGCCGAGTATAAGGCATTAATGACTATAACGTGTACGTACGCCTTTACATTGATGACAGCCAAGATCACTCCAAATACCTCGACAAACAACCATCTCAAGAGAAATAAATCCTAATAGTCCCCAAAAGGGAAAAAGTGCTTCTGAACAAGGCAGAGTCTAGAGGAATTAGCATTTTCCCGCGAAGATGTGCATCGAGATACAATATAAATGGCGAAGCAAGGCAGCAAGAGGTACACACAACTTTTCCTTACAAAATTTCTACTAAAATTTCTTTAGATTTGATCATTTGCTTATAATACTCTCACTTAAGCATTGGGGGGGTTTCCGATAAGAGTCCGCTAGGTAATTTCACCTCGTTCACTTGTGTAGGAGCGCCCTAGTCATGAAGCTTAAGATTAAATGCCTAATTCTTCCCACTCAACTCACTTATGCAGACTTACCCCAATACAGTTAGTATAATTGTTAGTTAAATACTCTAAATTGAGGATGTTTGGTTGTACTTTTGGAGCTATATTTTTAACTTTTTGTTATTAATTTTAACAATAAATTATAATTTTTTCTAAACACCCATATTTTATGCTACAAAATTTTAGCTATTTTATTTTTATTTCAATTACAAGCCACAAATATTAAAAAATTAACATGTTATTAACATGTGTTACAAGTTATACTTTATAAACTATTAATTTTGGAATTAAAAAAAAACTACTAATTTTATTAACACCAAATACCTACGTTGTGAAGACCCAATTTTGTTTTATTTTTCAATATATGCATGTTTGATGTGTTTCTTTCGATACATGTATATTCTCGATAAATTGTTTATATTTTATTGTTGTAGAACTGCATGTTATATGTGTTTTATATATGTGTTTTATGCTTGTTCGGGGTTTAGAAAGATAGTTTTGCAGTTTTTTGGTTCGTTGGCTAGACAGTGGCAATCCAGTCGATTGTGGGGGTGATTCCAGTCCACTGGATGCCCACTGTTCTGGTTTAGTTGACTGAGGTTGGGCATTGAGTAAACTGACTTGAAGCGGTGGGTATTTTTGGTTTTTCCAGTAGCATTTCAATTGACTGGATGGCTGAATTCAGTCGACTGAATTCCTGTACAAAGCTGAGGCTATAAATATCAAGCTTGGGTTAGATATTTTCAAAACATTTCTTCTTAACTAAGTTTCCTTTTCTCTCTACCCACTCTCTAGACTTTTGGGGGCTCGATGCTTAATTTTTCTCGATCTGTTAGTGGATCTTTGTTATCCACGCCGTGGGCTTCGCTTTCACCTCGACAGAATCTCGTTTCGACGAAGTTTGTTCTTGCACGTGGATCGAGACGTTGAGTTTTTAACTCACCGGGGTAGGATCCTAAATTATGTTGTCGTTAAAGGGTACTGCGTGCAGTTATACACTTTTTTACCGGTTAAAAATGCTTTAAATGCCGTATTTTATGTTTAAACCATGTTATTTCGGATAAAAAGCATGTTTTGCACTTTTTGTCTTCGTTTTTACATGTTATGGGCATGTGGATGTCCGTGGTTTTCAAAAGAAAGTTTAAAAACGAAGTAATTTGTGAAAATTTAGAAAACGGTATTTTTTGAGGTTTGAAGCTAATTCTTGGAGTTGAGCTTGGATTTAAATGTTTCATCGGGATATGAGATTTTTTTCTTTTATGGTTATGGGAACGATATGATGCTATGCGCGCACTATTATCTGTTGAATTATACGAAAAATTGCATATTAGGGCATGTGAATGTCCTGCGGTGAAATATTATGGCATGTGAATGTCTTGCGGAGAAATACCACTAAGAGTTGCATATTAGGGCAAGTATTTGTCCCGCGGTGAAAGACTGCAAAGAGTTGGATGATTGGGTTAGCATTGTCTCACGATGAAAGACCGTAAAAGAGTACATCATGCATATGACCTTGTTGTATATGCTTATTGTGTTGTTGGGCATTGTTAAATGTCCTGAGGGATTTGGAGAAATAAAACCATTTTGAAACTTTATGTTCTGTAATTGTATATCTTGCTGTACTGCATCATAGTCTATTTTTATTGGGTTCCGACTCACGGTGTGGGACTTGTCAAACCTTTTTCAGGTAAAAATGTTGATGATCACGAGGAGAAGATCTAGTGGTGCCCGTGGTAGCGGGTGGCGAAATACTTTTTTTAGTTTTTCTTTTGTATGCCTGTTTCTGAAAGCGTGTTTTGTACGCCTTAAGGCGATATGTTGTATGGATGTTGGAACTACATGTCTACTGTTTATGAGAGATAAACCTTAGGTTTTCTTTTTTTTTTTTTAAAATTTAAAAGCTGCATTTGATTGTTGAAAATCCTATTTTTATAAAATTGGTATTTGGTGGACTTTTCACGTGACCCTGAATTTTGGAGCATGACATACGCGGTGTTTGGAATAATTTTTTTTATAAAATTTTGTTATATGCACACCCACTAGCCTCAAATTCAAACACTCCCCTCTTACATCGAATGAATCTTACACAATCGTGGAACTTGTACGTATAAAAAATGTGTTCAAATCTTTACCCAAATCTCTACACTAGCATTTTTCTTTTTCACAAAGAAAGAAAAATGGAACTACTAAAAGAGAGAAAAGAGGTGTTTGGCAAAACTTTTGACTACATTTTTTTAGCTTTTTACTACTAATTTAATTATAAGTTAAAAAAAAAATAGACGCACAGATACGGATAACCAATCCAAACACATATGTGAGACCATCATAAGAACTCCTACCCCATAAACTCTTGCTAGTAAGTGTTCTCATGATTGTCTCACATCTGTGTTTGAATCGATCGTTTGTATTTGCGCACGTAGCACAGCTCTATAAGTTATAATTTATTCCAAACATTCACAACTTCTATTACAAATTATAACTAATTTTTTTTATTTTAATTACAAGTTATAATTTTTACCTAATATTCACAATTTCTGTTACAATCTACAATCTATACATTACTTGTGAAGACTCGATATGTTTTATTTAATTTTATTGACATAATTAAATTAATGAAAATAATTTTTGAGAATAAATATGGTAGTTGGTATGTGGCTAGCATGTGTGGAAATCTCAAAAAAATTAAATTGAAATTAATTATGTGATGTCAAAAAAAAAATAATAATAATATGACTTGAATTTTAATTAAAGTTAAATACAAGGATTAATGAGATTTGAGTTTACATGTTTTTTATATATATACATACCAAGACATTTAAGTGGTGGACCCACTTAGCAACAAAAATAATAATAATAATAAAAGGCAAAGAAACCCCATCCCGTTGGGGTCATCTTCTCCTTCCTCCCGTAAATTTTTTTATTTTTTTCCTTCCATTGAGAAGAACTCAAGGTTGATGCTCTAACTTCTCTCTAAAAATTAAACCCCTTCCTCTGAAAATTGAGCGACGCCGTCCAAGATTTTAACTTTACACGACGAGGGCTTCGCAACTATCCAATAAAAATAGCGTTTCGAGGAAGTCCAAAAATTAGAGGCGGCAAGTTTAGATCTAGGGCTTGCAGGTTTTGATGATTTTAGCTTTCAAGAAATAGGATCTTGATTACATGACGATATTTTGCTTAAATATGAGTTGAATTTAAAGTTAAACTTCTAAATCCCTAATTTTTGGGAGTTTTGGTTAAAACCCTAGCTTAACTTATGACGTAATTATCGATTTCATGGTAATTAGTTGTAAGAATGAAATTAGAATACCTAATGGGTTGTTTGAATATTGTAATTTGTTAATTTATGGAATATATGTGGAGTTGGTGGTTTAGTTTGGAAGATCGAAAAACTTTTTATGCAAAAGTCCTAGTTTGGGTTATGATTTTATGAAAATCGGATTGAATAATGAAATTTGAACACATAACAAGTAACAAAGGTTGTGTAACTAGAAGATTTGAGGATTAAATGCTAAATTATTGAGTTGAATTCAAAATTGACGAACTTTGTGCATAAATTCTATTCTATGTTGTTGATAAGCTTGGAATTTCATGGAAATCAAATTTAATTTGTGGTTTGGACCATTGGAAATGTTGTAAGTGGACTTGTAGATTAATGACTCGTGGGATTGATATAACATAAAGGACTAATTAGAATACTTAAATATTAGCTTAACCTTGTGACTTGAAAATTCACGAATTGAAAATTAATTTCATGATTTAATTTTAAAATATAAAGGGTTATTGAACACAAACCTTAACTCGAATTGTATAAAGTATTATTTTTCATAAAAATTGGTAAATTGGGTGAAATTATAAAATTAGAGCTTTTAATGGAGCATGTGAGCTATGTAACTTGCAAATTGGTGAATTGGAGATTAAATTCACAATTTAAGTTCATAATATATATGAAGGTTTTGTATAAAAATCTTAACTGTGTTGTGGTAATGTATGATTGGCATGAAAGTTAAGGTAATAAATGGGTTTAAACCTTTTATTGTGTTATATGACTCTTGAACTGAATTTGTAAATCAATTTGAAGATTTAAGAAATATTTAATGTAAACCTTAGTTTGGGTTGTTATGAAATATTAATTGGGTAAAATAGAGTTCATGGAAGGATTTGAACTATATTAGAATTGTGCTTAATATACCTAGATTATTGAATTGTGGAAGTAGGATTGGTTCAAGAGTTAAATCATGAGATTTGAGTTTTACTTAAAATTTGGATTGGTTGTACAAAATAACTATATTTAAACCTAATGATGATGAAATAATGTATGTTGTGTATTGAATTGATGATTAATCAAATAGAATTGAATTGTGGATTAAAGAGCTAAATTTATCTCATAACTTAAAACTTTCATTGAGTTCATGAAAATCTATGGAATTAATGGGTTTGGTAGTGTTGAAGCAAATTTATGATAATGTTGGGTAACTTATGTGAATTGAATATTGTTGAATAAATAAATCGTGAAAATTGGGTGTTGATGAATTTATTTGAATTAGTTGGATAAGTTATGTAATGTGAAAAATGGTTAAATTCAAGTACCGAGACAACATGTGGAGATTAATTTGGGTTTGACTAACCCCGCGGTGAAAGTTTGGATACTTGCGCAAGATTGGGTGTCCTACTCGTTGGGTTAATCCCAGAAAAAGTGTGCACGGGTACCCTATCTATCAGTTCCATGTGGGAATCGTAAAGGAGTACGATTGTTGGGAAAAATATAAAATTTGTAGTTACATATCGGGTTTTAGGTAGCCCGATCGAGTGTAATTACACGAGAGTTTATAATTGGCGCTTGGAGTCGGTACCTAATTGAATCCATTGACTTGAATGGTTGAGATATTATGATAAGAAAAATAAATTATTGGGATGTTATGAGAAATGTGGACTATTGAAATTTTTACAAAAAAATTGTGATTTGTGAAAATTGAAGAAAAATTAAGATATGCGGTTAAATATTGAATCTAAGGTTGTATAAATTGGATGTGTGTACTCCAATTAAATTATATGTTGTATCTATTACTTTGGCTTTAGTGAGAAGAACCAAGATTATAATTGGTCTTGTATTTGATTTGACGAGAAATTAAATTATTAAATTAAACTTTATGACCATTGATTAAAGTTATAGGTTTGCATAATTAAATGGAGTGTGTGGTATGTGAATTATTGATATCATAAGCTTGAAACTAGTTGGAGAGTCTAATTTATGAGGTTAATTGGGGCTTTGGCCTGGTCGAGCATTATTTTGAGTCCATGAGATTTGGACGATTAGTGCACCCTTAATTTAAATGATGTATAATAATAAGCGTTGCTATTTTTGAAAATAGGAATAAATTAAAAACAGCTGAATGAATGTGAAAACAAAGATTATGTAAATTGGTATTGTTATGTGTTGGGTTTGTCGAGAGTAATAAATTTATGAATTGATAAAAATGAGGCAATAAATTTATGAATTGATGTTGGAACCAACGGTTGACAGAATTGCATAATTTGGTTAGTACTTATTTATCAGTGAAAGACCGTAAAAGAGTGCAAGGTGTCTGAAAATCATGAATTATTTGGGTCGCAAATATTAGTTAAATAATTAGGAATAATTGAAGATATGAGAGTTCTTAAAATTGTGGTAACGTTGGACGATATTGTAAATATGAATACCTTGAATTGATTAGAGGTGATTAAAGAATCGAGAAAATAGAAGTGATTAGAAAGATGATTTAATTTTATAAATGAAAATCAAGTTATGTGAATGAAAGTGTGTTTAAAAGATGAATTTATATGAATAAAAATATGTTTAGAAATGGATTTGATCTTTGGATAAAACTACATGTCGCACTTCACATAACCATCTTCACATATCATGTATTAAATCATCTTTATTCACTATCATACGAGTTTCAGCTTATATGTTTAACTTAATATTTTTTAGGTTCGGGTGAACATGCAACGACTTGAAGATTTTATGCTGCATTTACTATTATTTTAATGGAATATGAAAATTGTATAGAATTTATAGTGAGTTGTTGTTGGATGTTAAGATCTAGGATGAACCTTTAAATAATATATTGTTCGCGTATTTACAGGATATTTTATAAGATGAAATTATTCGAAAAATAGATAAACTTTGTCAAGATTTTTAAGAATTTATACTTAAAATATTTGAAAAGTTTAGAGGGTAACATCATTTAAAATAACCCAAATTCAAGGTTTTTTCTTTCTTTAGATGGGGTTTTGATCATAAATTGAATTTTATAAAAAAATTTTCTCCATAGCTCGTTTTATAAAGTTGGGTTGTCACGTGGAGTGCCTCGGAGTCGAGTGTGACACTACTAGTTTCAGTAATACCAAACGCCACCTAAGGTTATTATGATGAGTAATTATGTCGAGAGTACTACATGGTATGTGTTTGGAAATACTATTGTTAAGAGTTTATGGATTATAATTTGTTATAAAAGTTATAAATATTTGATAAAAATTATATTTTATAATTAAAATAAAAAATTAGTTAAAATTATTAAAAAAATTATAAATATTTTAAAAAATTATAATTTATAATTAAAATTAATAATAAAAAATTAAAAATTAATAACAAAAACTTAACCAAACACGAACATAGTATTTCGAGAGTAAGTAATAATTTTTCCATTATGATTGGGTTGAGTCCAGCTGGGTTTTCTCGAACCAAGAGTTGGATCGACGTGGGACAATTGCAGCAGAATGCAGATGGTGAAAATGGTGCCGTCCTGCAAAATTAGGAAAAAGAACAGGCTGCAGATATGGGGCCTACTGAAAAACTTTTGTTTTCTGTTAGTCACAAAACATAAAATTGGCCCTGTTTAGGCTAATTTTCTTATTATTTTGTTTATTTTTAGTTTTTAAAACTGTTTTTATTTTTTGATTATTTTTTTTATTTTTTTAATCATTTCGATGATATAAATTAAAAAAATCAAAAAAAAATCAAAAAATTAAAAAAATTCATTAAAAAAGAATAAACAATATAAAATTTGATTTATTAACTTATTTTAACTTATTATTTTTGTCTTTTTTTTAATTTTTTAAATATTTTAATTAAGTAATTATTCTAAACAGGGCTGGTATTTAATATAATAAAGAATATTTTAAATAAAATAATATTAATTTATTTTTATTAAATTAAATAAACGAAAAAATAAGAGTGACATATTACTCTTCTTAGATTTTGTTTGACAATTAGCTTAAAGTTGAGTGAGTTTTTTTTTTCTTTTTTTTTTAAAGCCAAAAAAGGGTCATTTGGCAATTAAAGGCTTTTTTCCTTTTAGCGTCTTCTTTTTTTACATAAAATATTTTTATATATTTTTTAAAAAATATCATAACTTTTATTTTACAAATTATTTTTTATGAAAAATATATTTTGAAAATTTATTCATAATTTATCAAATAAGATTTATATTGAATATAAAATTACGTACAAATAAATTTTAAAAAATTATAATAATTTTTTTCATGATTTATAGCTTCTTCTTTTTTTTTGCTTAAAATTACTTTTTAAGTTAAGTTTTTTTTAGCTTATCCTCTTGTGGTGTAAGGTTACTCCTACCATTCGCTAATCAGACTTTTTACTTGCTTAAAACTAATTTAAACAAAAAAAAATATAACTTAAAAGCTAAATTACTAAACAAAGCCTTAATTTATATTAAATATTTTTATTTATAAAAATTATTATGTAACATCCCTGTGTGGTACTACGACTCCCTTATAATTTGCCTTGTAAAGTCCACCTTTTTAGGCTCTAATTGATCATTTTAGTTTTTTAAAATTTTTTAGTTAAAAATATTAAAAATTTAAAATTGTCCATTTGATAAAAAAGTCAAAAAAGTTAAAAACTCAAATCAAAATACATACTCTTAAAATATTTTTTTAAAATACAATAATATCACTTATTTATAACTTATTTACTACCACTAATAACTACATATAATTGTTAATATAAAAAATATAGAAGAGTAAAATTATTCAATTCGAATAAAAACCAAACAAAATTAACTTTTTATTCAAACATATAATTTAAAAAAACTAGCTTAAAAATTAAATTTACAAACAACCTATTTTAAATTTAATTTAATTTTTTGACTAAAAACAAAAAAAAACTAATTTTTAAGTTAATTGCCGATTGGGCACTTAAAGAGTGAGCGTCCCTTTACTTACACGTGGTCAAAGATTTTAAATTTTGGCATGAGGCTCGTGGATGGTTGGAGACCCGATACTGTGCGGGCCGTACTTGACCTAGCCAAAGTCCCAGTCCGAACATAGAATTTTTGGGCCTGAACTACTCCTCAAAATCCAACTGGCCTAATCCGAGGCCCAACCCATTGGCCCGGTCACTATGCGGGCCGAGCCTGGCCAGGCCAAAGCACGAGCCAAGACATATAATTTTCAGGCCTAAGTCTACCATCTCGAAACCCGTGGGCCAGATCGACTCGGCCCGAGACCCGACTCGTTGGCCCAGTCCGTTGTTAATAAACTAATGTTATTGACTTATTTATTAACTTATAAATAAACTAATGTTATAAATTAGCTTGAACTAATTTATAAGTTAATAAACTAATGTTATTAACTTATATAAACTATGTAAGTTTATAGTTTAATTAGTTTATTAGTTATTAAACTATAAAATATAAAAATAATAATAAATTTATAATAAATAATAAACTAGTAAATAAATAATACATTATAAACTTATAAACGTATAATAATATAAATTATAAACTTACAAATTAATAATAAACTTATAGTAAGTACACTATTAACTTATAATAAATTAATAATATAAAGTTATAAACTATAAACTTATAAACTAATAAACAAATAAAGTATAAACTTATATAATAAGCTAATAAGTTAATAAGTTAATAACTAATAATAAATTATAA
>JAOTRH010374042.1:0-35779 GCA_034768845.1 Heliamphora exappendiculata | reverse complement strand
TTTCACCTCCAAAGTGCCACCATTAGCAACAATCACCCCACTGTGTTTAGAGGTCAACTGATAAGAAGAAAAAGTACTTGTGGAGTGGGTCATATGGGCAGAAGCACCCAAATCTATCACCTATGATCTGGGGGTGGCCATACATGTAACTGGATTACCTGCAACCGTAGCTGAGGGACCATCAACTGTGTTCCGCCCATGTAGCTTCCAACACGAGTTCTGTAAATGTCCTTGCTTTCCACAATAATAGCAAGACCGGGTGTCACGTTTACCTCTACCTCTGCTTTGTCCGCCATCACGTCCTCTACCTCGACCTCCTCTACGAGATACACCCAGGGCTGTATGATCACCCTAGTCAACAGCGGTAATACGAGACTCTTCACGATTAACTGCTTTGCTCATCCTCCTAAAAATCTCAGATAAGGAGAGAATATCAGGCCTAGCCAAATGACGCACCCACACCTTTAATCATTCATATACGGACCAGAAATCACACAATCAACTCATCTTCATAAAATAAGAAATACTGCAGTAGCCCTTAGACCCTCAAACCAGCAGTCGGTGAAAAACCCTCAAACCGCGAATCACACAGTCATTGGAAAAGTCGCCGGAACGGTTGCCGGCCGCCGGAAAAGAAAAAGGTTGTCGGAAAAGCGGCAGAGGGTGATATCGGCGCTAAGCAGGAACAAACGACGCTGGAAAGTGAGAGAACAGGGGCTGTCGACGCAGGAAAGAGTGAGAGCAGAGGTCGCCGGCGCTGGAAAAAGGGAAAAGCAGGGTCGCCGGTGCTGGGGGAGGCTATCGGAGGGCTGTGAAGGGCCGCCGGTGCTGGAGGAGGCTGTCGGAGGGCTGTGAAGGGTCGTCGGGGTTCGTGGCTTGGGTTTCGGTGGTCGACGGGGTTCGTGGGTAGGGTTTCGGTGGTCGGCGGGGCTGTAGAAGGGTCGTAGAGCTTCGTGGCTAGGGTTTCAGTGGTCGGCAGGGTTCGTGGCTAGGGTTTCAGTGGTCGGCATGGCTGTAGAAGGGTCGTAGAGGTTCGTGGCTAGGGTTTCAATGGTCTGTTGTTATTAGGGTTTCCCAAGGAAGGTGGCATGTTTCTGGGTCTGTTGTTGGCAGTGGCGTGGTTGGTGGTGACTGTGGCTGGTGGCTGGTGGCTGGTGGCTGGAGGAGGGAGGCTAAGGTTAGGGTGGCTCTGATACCATGCTAACCGTAATGGAAAGCCGTACCCAAAAGGATAGGCGGATACTCTTATTTATAATAAAAAGTTAAGTCACACTATTACATCCGTACACTCACACACACAGAATAATAGTAAAGATGCTACTAAGATACATATATAACTAACATGAATATGGTTGTCAATTGTAAGGATACTCCTATGCACGACAGGCCAACCAAAGAACGCCACCTTAGGCGGTGCTCTCACCTTCCACATTCATCTCCAAGGAAACAAGACCCCCTATGCACTCCAACAAACGAACTTGCTGATGTTCGGTAACAATTGCAAATATCGAATTGAAGACAAATGAACTTCCTGTTGTGGGAAACAGAAACTATAGTTGTGGGCTACCGTACATTGAAGCAGATACTTAGAGATTTAAGATTAATGAATTCATTATACAATATCTAAAATACAGATCATTAGGCTCCTTTTTTTATCCTGGGGGATGGAAGTGGGTGGTTAGGTTACTGTAATCAATTGCTTTTATAATATTTTGCTTTGTTTGCTCAATGCAAGTTCACTTATGTTCAGAAATTGTAATAGGGTAGCCCATTTTGTGCCTTCCTTTCGAGGATACTATCTCTTGGTGTGATAGCCCTCCTCAGTGGATTACCAGAGAAGCCCTCTTGGATTGTAGGTACTTGGACCATTGGTTTCTTTTATTATATTTTTATCTATTGGAGAAAGTTAATGCAATTATAAATAAATGTTTATTTGTGGCTTCTCTTCTTCTGCAATGTTGGCATACTATGTGAAATGCAACTCTGTTGAGTCAATATCTTGGTACTGACTTTAATCGAGATTAATGTTTATTCTGTCTATCATTCTGATGCTGCATGTTTCTTGTTTTTTAACATTTTTTTCCCATTTCCCTTCTCATCCTTTTCTTCTCTCTCTCTCCCTCTCTCTCTAGAGTATTCTCGTGGAGCCCACAAGTGGAAATACAGGCATTGGCCTTGCATTTATAGCAGCTTCAAAAGGATATAGGCTCATCTTGACAATGCCAGCCTCAATGAGCATGGAAAGAAGGGTTCTTTTGAAAGCTTTCGGAGCTGAGCTTGTTTTGACTGATTCTGCTAAGGGCATGAAGGGAGCGGTTCAGAAAGCTGAAGAAATTTTGAATAGCACACCAAATGCCTACATGCTTCAGCAATTTGACAATCCCGCAAATCCAAAGGTAGTTTATTGCAATTTTGTCTCATGTGCCATGTTGGTGGAAGATTCACTTCAAGGCCAATTGCCTATATTTGAATTAATGTTACCCGCACTTATCAAAATGTGTTAGAGAGAGATTATATTTTTAAAAAAAGAGCTTTGGACTGTAGGATCTAAGTTTGAATTAATCGCACTTGCTCTTTTCAAAACGTGTTAGGGGAGAGATAAGATATTTTAAAACGTATGAGGTGTTCTATATCATAGATTGATTTGTCAATTAGTAAGTTGGACGCGAGTTTAGTTTCCACATATCTACCACACACACACACACACACACACACACACACATATATATATATATATACATAATGACTGTGGAATGAGACCAAAAAAGTCTGAACGATCCGACCGGTTTTTCTTGGTTTTTTTTTGGTGTTATAAAGTGTTAAAGCCTACTACAATGAGGATGACAAGGTTAATCGGGACATTGTGGAAGAATTCAAACGAAGGGGGCCCTCCACGAACCATCTCACCCATGATCTTGACAGCCAAGTCACAGCGATCATTGAACTGGATTGCAGGAGCGCAGTGTAGTTTTCCTCGAAACTCCCATTCTCTAAAGCTGGGAAGAGCTAAGGCATTCTAATCCCCTATTGCTTCCATCAAGTGATGTGCTAGACTCACTCCTCAGGATTAGACCTAACGAAACTATTCCAGCTTCATTCAACTAAGATAAACTTTGTTTGACTAGGACATTTCTCAACCTGGGTCTTAGCAAATCATCTTTAAGTTTTTTGTAGTACCCTTTCCCCTTTTAGGCTGGTTTTCAATAATATTATATTGAAATGTCTTGCTTCTGTGTCTCTGATACAAAATTTGGGCCTTTAAAATGCATTATAGCATGATAAATGGCACCTGGATAGCAGTTAAGGACCTCTCCTTGATGGTATTAATTTTAGTAAGGTTTATATGCAACATTTGTCATTAATTCTTTGTAGAAGACTTAATTTTCTCTAACACCACATTAAATAGATAACAGTCTTCCACCTGAGTACACATAGGGATTAAGATTATCTGATATATTTAGTTTTTATCATCGACATATCAGGTGCTTAGATATTTGCAGTACAATCTGAGATTCTCCTGAAGTAAATTGCTAGGATAGTTTCATAGTAACATAATCTAGGGGTCAGATGGTTTGGGACCACCACTCAAAGTAACTTGTTGGCAAACAGGGAGTGACCATAGTGGTGGCTGCAGCCTGCATGTTATGCAGTATGATGCTGTTTATCTTACAAGATAATATATCACTGCTGGGTTCATATACTCAGATTTCTTCTTTATCCTCTGATGTCATAAATTTGGAGTTTGGACATACTTTTCTTTTTCCTTCTTTTGTTTCAGATTCACTATGAGACAACTGGTCCTGAGATCTGGGAAGACACGAGAGGCAAGGTGGATATTTTTATTGCAGGGATTGGCACTGGTGGAACAATTTCTGGGGTGGGTCAGTTCCTTAAACAGCAAAAGCCTAGCATAAAGGTAAATAGTTTTTCTTTTAAATTGGCCAAATCTACTTATGCAACTTGTACCATATTTATATTTGTGTGAGCCAGTATTGAATGGCATTCTTTATTATATAGGAGATGGTGCAAAAATTGAGTTGAGTCTTTGCAAATGTTTTAAGTGCCCTGGATGGCGAAAATGTTTCCAAACAAATTCTATTTCTACTTATGCTCTTCTCCGTTTTCACATTGTCCTCATGTTGTATCAGGTTATTGGTGTGGAACCTCTAGAAAGCAATGTACTCTCTGGTGGGAAGCCTGGTAAGATAGCAGATGAAATTTTTATTGTTTTTTGTTTCAAAATAATGTTTTTGGATCTTGCTCTGGTTGTTACCATTCAAAATGCAGGACCTCACAAAATTCAAGGAATTGGGGCAGGTTTCATACCCAGAAATTTGGATCAAGATGTGGTTGATGAAGTCATAGAGGTCTAAGGCTTTATTTTGCCATTATGTGTCATTTCTTTTGATCTGAACATTTTATTGTTTGTTTTATTATGCATCTGAGTTAAACGAAGCCACTATAGTTTATATTTATGAGTTTGTGACTAGTTCTTACAATCTTCCAATTCATGGTTTGATTCATGATTCATGAATAGATGTGAACTTATTTTGAGGTAGAATTGGTGATAAATGTAATGCTTCGCTGCCCACAATTCGATTCACATTTTACAATTTATTTGATTCTTGAAACATTTGGTTTCAATAGATTCCAAACTCCTTTTTAGCTCCCCTTTTTTTATTATTTTTTATTTTTTTATTTTTTGTTTGTAAAATTATCATTATACAACTTCTTTGCGGTTTATAGTGAACACAATCAACACTAAAAGGGAAGCCTGGAGCATGTATGCGGGGTCCAGGGAGAGGCGAATCAAGATAGGTCTATAGTACGCATAATCAACACTGATGCATTAAATATTGTGTATTTAAACTTTAGGGTTTCCACCTACTCTCTCTTGTTATTGCTTCAGAAGTTTTGTAGGTGCACTAGTCAATTACTCGTACTTATGGCACCTTCAACAATAAATGCCAAATGTTATTGTGCATAATAAGAAAAAACGAGCAAGTTAGAAAATGCTAATAAGACATTATCCCAAACGGGGCATTAAATTGCTGAGAAAAGGTAAATTTGAATGAAACAATTTTCATGAATTGAATCGAAGGTTAGGATCATTTCATTTAAAGATTGAATGTCAAGATTGTGAGACATAGGGAAAATTCATTTTGCTATATAGGTTTTTGTAACGTCAAAAAATAATATACTATGATTTTTAAATAATCTTCCTTGGATAAATTTATTGTGTAATATTTTAAAAATCTGTTTATTTTATTCTTTTATCATGTATATGAGTTGTTTAACATTATGTCTGTGACAGATTAATCATGGGATGCTACCTCTAGTGTTTCTGCCTATTCTTGTTGATCAATTTCTTCGCTTTTCCTATCTAGTGTGTCATCTTGATCTAGCATGAGGCAGATATCAGGGTTTAAACCCCATTCTCTACCAAAAAGGAAAAAAAGAATTCATATTGAAAACATGTTTGCAGCATCTAAACATCTTTTATAATAGTGAAAAACATTCCAGTGGTGAGCATAAAATAATGGCAACAACTGCACGAATCATTTCAGCAGAATAACAATTTTGGTGTAGAACTGTCACAATTCACCATTCTTTTGCAAAAAATGCAATTCCACTAATTGCAAACATTAACAGGCTTGAGTCTGTGCAAAGTTCTGGTGAGACATTTTTGTATGTCAAAAGCCAGGTTTGGCATTATATATTTACGACTGCAGAGTGCGGAGACAGGGAAAATGCTAACTCCTATGACACGTGGCAACATTTTATTGGGTATTTGTGGTTCCTAACTCACCGTACCAACATTCTGCAGAAGTTTATCTATACATAAAGGGCAGCCATTCCTGACCAATAAAATTCATATCCTCTGGGATAGCTCCTGGTGCATGAATTACAACGTATTTGTTTGAAAGAATTGGGTATTACGGTATTACGGTATTACCTTTGTCATAAACAGAAACATTGCTTTGATCTCTAGTTTTCAATTATTGTTTTTGAAGACAATAGCTTAATAACTTGTGATGGGGGACGGGAAGTTACAATTGATCCCAGAGGACATTTGAATTTTAATTATTTAGATTTAAGTTTAAGTTTGTTTAGATAAGATTAGTTTAAATAAAATTTGGTTAAATAGGATTAATTTAAATAAGATTTATTTAGATAGGATTAATTTATATAAGATCTGGTTAGATTATTTAGATATGATTGTTATGCTTTTTATTCTTATATTTGTATTTCAATGGTCTGTTTATAGGCCCTCAGTTTGTATTACAGATGACTGAATGATTGAATAAACAACTATTTTCTAGAATTGGTGTGGATTCCAATTCAACCCTAGGTGCAGATTCTTAGGTCCCTTTAGGTACGGATCCCTATAGGCTTGTTCGTGTTTGTCCTGCATCAACTTGGTATCAGAACGAATGATCTTAATTGCCAACGGTTCTTCCAACAATAGAGCCACCAGCAATCTCGATAAAGTAGATTCTATTCCCGTATCTTCCACATGAAATTTTTCCGCAGCCACAATCATCGCTATGAAAGCGACAACGGTTCCACCACCAACCATTGTTTCTCAATCCAAACTTTAGATTGCATTAATTTTTAAAATTTTTCTTTCTTCTTTTTATTGTAATTTTAGGATTCTTTTAGGTGCGGATACCTAAAAGATTATTCGCCCAAGCATAGTTCTAACTCGCTGGAGTTGAGTTCTTCTCAGCGGAGGAGAAATGATGGGGAACGGGAAGTTACAATTGATCCCGGAGGATATTTGAATTTTAATTATTTAGATTTAAGTTTAAGTTTGTTTAGATAAGATTAGTTTAAATAAGATTTGGTTAGATATGATTAATTTAAATAAGATTTGGTTAAATTGTTTAGATATGATTATTATCCTTTTTATCCTTATCTTTGTATTTCAATGGTCTATTTATAGGCCATCAGCTTGTATTACAGACGATTAAATGATTGAATAAACAACTATTTTCTAGAATTAGTGTGGATTCTAGTTCAACCCTAGATGCAGATTCCTAAAGGCTTATTTGTGTTTGTCCTGCATCAACTTGGTATCAGAGCGAACGATCTTAATCGCCAATGGTTCTTCCAACAATGGAGCCACCAACAATCCCGATAAAGCAGATTCCATTCATATATCTTTCACATGAAATTTTGCCGCACCTACAGTCACCACCAAGAAAGCGACAACGGTTACTTCACCACCAACTATTGTTCTTCAATCCAAACTTTAGATGGCATTTTTTTTTATAAAATTTTTCTTTCTTTCTTTCTTTCTTTCTTCTTTTTATTGTAATTTTAGGGTTCGTATTTCATTTGAAAAAAAATCGTAGTGATTTTTTTTCTTTTCTCGACTTCCAGTTTTTTCTATTTTCTTTAAAGGAAAAAAGAAAAAAAAAGAAACCCTAAAAAGCGTAGCACCGGCCACAACAGAGCAGCGCAAACCCTAGGCGGTACCGAACCACCTCAAGCCCCAATTGGCGCACCACCACCGCAGGACGCAACATCGTCAAACTCCAGCGACTACCCCCGTTGACACCAAAACCTTGTTTTTCTACATCTGAAATCACCGCTGGCTTCCTCTCCACGATGCGAACCCTAGGTGCGGATTCCTCGGTGCAGACGCGAAGCCTAGATGCGGATTCTTAAATTCCTTTAGATGCGTATTCCTAAAGGATTATTCGCCTAAGCACAGTTCTAACTTATTAGAGTCGAGTTCTTCTCAGCGGAGGAGAAATGATAGGGAACGGGAAGTTACAATTGATCTCGGAGGATATTTGAATTTCAATTATTTGGATTTAAGTCTAAGATTGTTTAGATAAGATTAGTTTAAATAAGATTTTGTTAGATATGATTAATTTAAATAAGATTTGGTTAGATTATTTAGATAAGATTGCCATCCTTTTTATTTTTATCTTTGTATTGCAATACTCTATTTATAGGTTCTCAGCTTGTATTACAGATGACTAAATAATTGAGTAAACAACTATTTTTTAGAATTGGTATGGATTTTAGTTCGACCCTTGGTGCGAATTCCTAGGTCCATTTAGGTGCGGATTGCTAAAGGTTTGTTTGTATTTGTCCTGCATCAACTTGTTTTTTAGCCTGTTGTTTACACTGTATTTCGCAAAAATTATTGACAGAGATTAAATGAGTGCAGTAAAAGATCTCTTTATGGTTTCTGTTGAGTTAAAGCCTATTATGAAAAAGGCTCTGTCGAGCGAGCAGTTAACAAACTAAGGTAGATGCGTTTAAAACAAGACACTTAGCAGCGAACCAGCAGAAGGAGAGTGCAACTATCCACTAAAGCATATAATTGTTATACATGCCCACTAACAAAGCAGTTGGTGACGGTTACCAACATTTCAAGAGATAAGGTAGTTGCCTTTTTGAATTTGAGAGGGAATTAATCTCAATGCCTATAAATAGGCCATATGTGTTAATATATATTTAACATATTAATAATGTTATCCTATGGGTATGTCCATAGTAACTATTGTAGTTCTTCATTACTTAATAAATATGTGCGTATGCCTCACAAGGAGGATACATACTTCCATTATTATATTCTTCATCTAAAATGGTATTAGAGTAAGGTTGGAACTCTAGCCATCAGCCTCCATGAAGCCTTAACCCTAGCCGCTAGCCTCTAGCGCCGAAACTAGCCTTCAGCGCCGGAACCCTAGCTCAACCCTAGCCCTCTGCCGCCTTCACACAACCACCGTTGCCCACCTAAACCCACCAAAAACCAATTCCGTCCCCCGTTGACCCTTTCACAGCCACCGCTGGCCACTGAAAACCAGTTCCGCCCTTCGTCGACTCTTCCACAGCCATCGAAAAACCCTCTCAGTCACTTGCCACCCTTCCACAGCACTCGCCGACCACCACAAGCCCTTCGACAGCTAGTCTTTAGCCCCGAAGTCTCTCTCCAGCACTCGCTGACCACCGAGAGTCCCTCTCCGGCTCTCCCTGATCTTCTCCAAGCCCCAATAGCCTCTCGTCAGCTCCTTTTTTTCTCTCCCTCATTGCGTCACTCCACCCATGTGTGACATGGGCTGCATGCACTCCATCAAGAGATTTGGTGCTGTTCGATTCTTGATGATGAAGTGAGGGTCTAGTGCAGTTCTCTGTCATTCTTCCGTGTGATTGTGACTTGTGCTTTGTGGTATTTTTGGTATTCTTGTTGGTGAACAGGGATGTCAGAGGATTCGGTAACCTGCGAATCTCAGGTTGCAGCTGGATGGCAGCGTACCACAGAGGTTTTCTTCTCATCCACACGGTTGGTTGATCGGCGACTCGATGGTGCCAATGGGTATTCTCTATGAAAGAAGAGCATCCTTAAGTCTCTTCATGGCATGGAGCTTGATTCTCATCTGTTTGATGATCTTCTGTTAGAAACATTAGCGACCTTTCGGACTTGGACCCAGGATGATACCTGGATATTTAGTCAGTTGCGGAACTCAATAGATCCGTCTATTTAGGCTTAGGTGGCGAATACTAACACTGTGCAAGAGATCTGGTCATCATTAGAATCGATATATTCATCCACTAATGATTTTTCTCGCCTCTACGATGTTATGAGAGGTTTCTTTTAGTCCTAGTAGTCTGGGAAGCTTCTTCAGGATCATTTTATGCAGTTCAAAGTTTTGGCTGACGAGTTTGATCGCCTCCTATCATTCACAAATCAACTGCCTCAGTTCCAGGAGTAGAGGTAGCAGCTTTTGGTGGTATGTTTTCTGGCTAGTCTAAGGTGACCATTCCCACTCTCTTTGAGACATTTCGTCGTGTGAGCCAGGCGACTCGTCGGGATGAGTTTCGTGGTCCATCTCCTATGGAGAATTCTGATCAGTTTGCTTTGGCAGGATTTCATGGTGGCCACAACAGTCGAGGCCGTGGTCATGGTGGTGTCAAGTTTGGTCGTGGAGGAGGTTGTGATGGCAGTCGTGAGACCTGTATGTGCCTCTATTATGGGATCCAGGGAAACATTCGGAGTGAGTGTTATAAGTTTCATGAGAAGCCCCCACTGGTGGAAAATTCCACAGCTAATCCCAGCCACGAGGACCATAGCCAGACGAGCCCTCAGAGGGTGCCCAATTCTTCCAGACAGGTTGTTGAGATGACTGCCGTAGAGTATGACTAGTATATATATGGTCAGTTTGGACAAAGTACGAGTTCCTCTGAGGTACCAATGACTACCTTTGCAGGTAACCCTATTGCATGTGTAGTCACTCCACACACCTAGGTCATTGATTCTGGAGCTTCCGCTCATATGGCTAGATCATCAGGTATTCTATCCGATTATAAGCCGACTCCTGGTCATGCTGGTGTTTTAGTTGCCAATGGATCCTCCTTAGTTGTTGAGGGTTGTGGTGCTGGGATACCGAATTCTGCTCTTCCTTACACAATGTTTTGTAACTCCTGATGATCTTTTTAATCTGTTATCTATTAGTCAGCTTACTACTGATTTAGGCTGCTCAGTAACGTTCTTCCCTGATTACTGTATTTTTTAGGATCTTACGACGAAAAGGACTATCAGTAGAGGACGAGTCTCGAGGGTGTTATACCTGCTGGATGCTGCTCCTGCTAAGGCCTACTCTGCCTTGTCTCCTTCCGCTCTTGATGTCCATTGTCGTCTTGGGCATCCTGGTTTGTCAAGTCTTAAAATTGTTTATCCTAGTTTACGTTCTGCTTCTGCTATCGAGTGTGAGTCGTGTCATTTTGCCAAGCACTTGCGTGTGCCTCTTCCGTCTCGAGTCAATAAAAGAGTTTCTGCTCCATTTCAGTTAGTTCATTCTGATGTTTGCGGACCTAGTTCGGTCACCTCTTTGTTTGGTTTTCGTTATTCTGTGAGCTTTGTCGATGATTATTCTCGTGCAAGATTTATATATTTAATGAAAAATAAATCTGAGGTGTTATCTGTGTTTACTTCTTTTTGTATGATTGTGAAAACCCAGTTTGGTACTTGTGTTCGGATGTTACAAAGTGATAATGAGGGAAGTATATGTCTACTGCTATGAGGGAGTTTATGGTGGGTCATGGTATTTCTAATCAGATATCTTGTCCCGATTCCCCCGAACAGAATGAGTGGCAGAGAGGAAAAATAGACATGTTTTGGAGACGGCCCGTGCTCTTCTGTTTTATATGCATGTTCCTCACCATTTTTGAAGTGAGGTTGTTTTCACAGCATGTTATCTTATCAACTGCCTGCCGTCTACTGTGTTGGGTGGTGCCTCCCTAATGTCTGTGCTAGCGCATACTTCGCCTATACACTCCTTGCCCCTTAAAATCTTTGGTTGTGTATGCTATGTGCGTAGCACCCGACCACAGGTGACTAAACTTGATGCATGTGCCCTAAAATGTGTTTTCTTTGGCTACCCCCAACACCATAAGGGGTATCCGTGTTACTTCCCGCATTGCGTCGTTTTGTTGTGTCTCAGAATGTTACTTTCCTTGAGTCTACTCTGTTCTATTTTGCTTCTCCTCCTGTTCCTTCTCCTGGCTGTTAGTCTCCTCCATCTTCTCTGTCAGACGATCTTCTTATCTATCGGGTTTCCCCTGATGCTCCTACAGCCTCTCCTTCATCGCTTCCTTCACTGCCTCCTGCAGCACAACCCTCGCATGATCTGCCTCCTGCTGAGCCTGTTCTCTAGTCGGTTGATCTACCGGTAAGTGAGCCTTCTATTGCTACTTGTCGCCCTTATCGCACCTGTCTGGATCACACCCGTTATGTTGAGTCTTATAAGGGTTTGTCCGCATCTTTACGTGCCTTTATTTCTATAGTTAATACTACTGATGTACCTGGTAGTGTTTTAGAGGCTCTCACATCCCGGTCGGTGTAAGGCTATGTTGGAAGAAATGATTGCCCTTGATAATAATGCCACTTAGGACCTTGTTCCTCTCTTATCCGAGAAGCAAGCAGTAGGCTGCAAATGGGTCTATACGGTAAAAGTGAATCATAATAGTTCTTTGGCTTGCTTGAAGGCTCGCCTTGCTGCCAAGGGTTATGCCTAAACCTATGGCGTTGACTATTTTGAGACTTTCTCTCCGGTCTCCAAGATGACTTATATCCGTCTTTTCCTTTCTCTTGCCACGGCTTGGAACTGGCTGGTTCATCAGTTGGATGTCAAGAATGTCTTTTTCCATGGTGATCTCCAGGAGAAAGTATATATGGAGCAACCTCCTAGTTTTGTTGCTCAGGGAGGGGTTTGATCTGGTGTGCCGCCTTCGCTGTTCTTTATATGACTTGAAATAATCTCCCCAGGCCTGGTTTGGGCAGTTTAGCACGGTGGTGCAACAGTTTGGTCTGCGGCAGTCAAGCAAAGATCATACAGTGTTCTTTCGTCGGGTTGCTTCCGGATGTATTCTTATTATTGTTTATGTTGATGATATTATTATCACTAGAGATGACAACGTTAGAATTAGTGATCTGAAGGCCTTCTGCAGACACAGTTCCAAACTAAAGATCTTGGGCATCTGCGGTATTTTTTGGGGATTGAGGTAGCCAGAGGAAAGCGTAGGATCTTTGTTTCTCAAAGAAAATATGTGATTGACATTTTGATGGATGCAGGCATTCTAAATGCAAAGAGTGTGGACTCCCCGATGGATCCAAGTGTAAAGCTTCTTCCCGGTGACAATGTGTTTCCTCACCCTACCAAGTATCTTCGAATGGTGGATAAACTCAATTATTTGACCACCATGACCAAACCCGATATTGTCTATCCTGTCAGTGTAGTGAGTCAGTTCATGTCTGATCCTCGAGTCCCACATTGGATTGTAGTAGTTCGTATTCTACGATACTTCCATTCCAATCCTGGAAATGGCCTATAGTTTTATGACTGGGATCACTTCCGTACTGAGGGTTGCTCTGATGCAGACTAGGCAGGTTGTCCTATTGATAGGAGGTCCACATCCGGGTTCTCTGTTTTCGTTGGTGGAAACCTAGTATCGTGGAAAAGCAAGAAGCAAGATGTGGTGTCAAGGTCTGGTGCTGAGGCGGAGTATAGATCTATGGCGTTGGTAGCGTCTTAGATTATGTGGATTCGACAGCTTTTCACCGAGTTAGATGAACAGCCTACGGGTCTTACCAAGTTGTGGTGTGATAATAAGTCTGCTATTTATATAACTACCAATCCAATGTTTCATGAGCGAACAAAACATATCGAGATAGATTATCATTTCATCATACACGAGTACACGAAAGGCATTATCAATTTTGGTTTGTTCGATTTGGTAAACAGCTTGCTGACTTATTTACTAAGGCTTTACCCGGGTCTCGCGTTTAATACATTTGTAACAAGTTGGGCATGATAGATATCTATGTTCCAACTTGACGGGAGGTGTTAATATATATATTTAACATATTAATAATGTTATCCTATGGGTATGCCTATAGTAGCTATTGTAGTCCCTCATTACTTAATAAATATGTGCATTTGCCTCACAAGGAGGATACACACTTCCATTATTCTATTCTTCATCTAACAATATGGTGGAAATTCAAGGACACATAATACCCGGTAATAGCCTCTCTTTTTTTAATTTTGTGTAGAGTTAGGTTTCAATTCTTGTAATTTCATTTCCCGCATTGCAATCGTTTTTTTTTTCCTTAGCAATAAAACTTTTCTTTTTCTTTCGTTCAAGTTTCTGTGTTGTCAATTTCGAGTTTTCTTTTAGCGAACTACTGAAACAAGGCATTGAGCCCCAACACAATCGCTTGATAATTCGTTTTCCCCGGTCGATCTCGACAGAAAATGTTTTATTTGGTTAACAATTTTTGACATGCCCAGTGGGATAACATACTAAGTTGGAAGAAATGGTGAGCACACAAAGGCAGGACAAAACGGTGCAAGAGGAAGTGGCCTTTGTAGAGGCTACCAGAGGAGCAAATGTGAGTCAACATCCAATAGTGAATGATCGCGAGCCTGGCCAATCTAATGGCCAGAAGAAATTTGTGGTACAAGAAATGATGCAGCAACTAATGGAAGTACTCTCCAACCCAAATGCTGAAGGGAATTAGGAGTTGATGGCAGTAGTGAAGAAGACAACGAATGGCCTTGAAAACATGGAATAACATCCACAGCAGTCCCACCCAGTGAAATGGCAAACTCTAATTTGCCATCCATAAGAGTACAGGCAAAGCCTCAAGGACCGTCAATGGTCACCATCGTGGGTTATCCACAACACGTATACTATAACCCTGTTTATGATCCAAGAATTACTCAAGGATCAAGTCCAAAGTATTATCGACCAGTAGTAGGTTCAGGGAGGTCACTCATAGGCGTATATCCTCCTCCACCTCTAGTCGACCCATTTAGGGTTGAACAACCTATACTGCAGGTTGAACAACCATTAAACGTCCAAACTGTAATTAGCTAATAATTCATGGCCAATAAGGAACAAATTATAGAAACTGTTCAAGATTTATATTAGCAAGCCCTTTGAAGGACTAAAAGGCCTATGTTTCGAAAACTCTACTCTCATTGAGTAGATAATGTAAGTTTTTCTAGGAACTTTAAAGTTCCTGAATTTATCCTATTCTCTGGGGAAGAAAATAAATCAACCATAAAACACATTGGCAAATTCACCTTACAATGTGGAGAAGTAGGAAATAACAATGTCCTCAGAATGAGGTTATTTCTGCATTCATTGACCAAAATTGCCTTTACGTTGTTTATCAACTTGCCAGTTAATTCTATACATACATGGCAAGAGATGGAAGAACAATTTCATTCTCATTTCTTTGGAACTTGGCCCAAAGTTACTGTTGAATAGCTTGATATACATTGTTAGTTCCATTTTCTAACAGCTTATGCTTTTGGGACAATTGGTGACTTAACATGCTATTCGAGCTCTAGTTCCACGAGATGACGAGTTCAAGTCTCGTGATGTGTTTTTCTGTTATATTTATTATTCTGCACTGTATGTGTTGGTGCATCTACTCAGTTTATTTGTCTCTCTACGTGCGAGACAGAGTTGTATTTGAGGGAGAGTGTTGGATAGCTTGATATACATTATTGGGCCAATTTCCTAACAGCTTAAGTTTTTGGGACAATTGGTAACTTAACAGTTATAATGGCCAATCTGGCCAAATTAAAACAAAGTTTGATTGAGACTGCTGAACAATTCATCAACAAGTTTAAGAGGATAAGAAACAAATGTCATATATTTTTGCCTCAGACTGAATTGGTCAAATTAGCCCAAAATGGGCTTGATTTCGAATTGAGGAAAAAGTTCGAGAGAATTAAATTTAAAGATTTATTTAAGTTAGCCTAAGGGGCTAAAAGATATGAGATTTTGTTGAAAGAAGAACTACAAAGAAAGTCATCATCTCTGAGGACCTATTATCAAGAGGTCGATGAAGATATAGAAATCGATGTAGCACAAATAGTTGGTAAAACACCAATTGTTTGGGATATATTGCAAAAAATGGAAAAACCATTAAATATGCCATCGGTACAGCCTAACAGAACGAACCAACTTTCAACTTTTTGACAGTATTCATTTGATTTATCTAAAGTAGATGAACTGTTTGGTGAGTTGATGAAGAAAAGATTCATAACTTTGTTGTCTGGCCATTCTACCCCACCTGAAAAGGAAAGGAGGGGCAAAGAATATTGTAAATGGCATAATTCGTTTAGGTATTCAACTAATAATTGTATCACTTTTCGAAATGTTGTGCAGAACTTAATTCAAAAAGGAATGCTGCAGTTTTCGAAAGGGAAGGAAGTGAGGGAAGTTGATAGTGATCCATTCCTTGACATGATCAATTTCAATATGGTATCGGCCAATTTTCACAAAGCTAGGAACCTATTTAGCATAATTGTGCATGACAAGCCCGATAAAGGCAAGGCAAAGATGGCAGAGGTAGAGATAGCGGATAAAGAAATGAAAACACGTTTTACTGACTCAGTCCTTTGATTCAACATTATGGGAGGAGGTGATCTACAGATATACAATGGGGCCAAACTGATTTATGAAGGATGTGATGTGGATATGTATGGACCAATGATGGACCATTCTCGATGAACGGAAATCCGGTGGTTCCTTGTAAACTTGGGGTACAAGATTTAGAAATTATGGAAGACTGCCAGTTCAATGGCCTCATGGAAAACCAACCCCGTGACAAGGATTTCGATGGGGGAGACCTATCGAGAAACCAACAAGGAGAATGGTGAGACCACCTATTTCACCAACCGATCATTGGGAAAGATTTAGGCATCTAAAGTTCCCATCCTCAGAAGGATAGTATACTCCAGCAACCAACACTCAGAAATGAAGGTTACAGAGGAAGTTTGCGTCGAGAGCATTACCAAACAATCCTCCTAGTTATCCTACACCAAATATGGTCTGGACCAGGGAGGAAATGGGACAGAAAAGAAATGTGGAAAGAATTCAGCCTGATCAAAAGGCTGGGGGTAAAAGATTTCTTTAAAGGCAGTCTTAGCTCAGAAAATTGCAGAATTCAAGAAGATTATTCTATCTGATGATGAGTCGATTAAGGCATCAATTATGGATGAAGATCAAGAAGGAATCAAATGCAGAATAGGGACATAAATCAAGGGCAAGATTCAGATGGTTCAAGTGATTTTGGCAAAAACTTGCTGCTATCCAATTTGGTTCAATTGCATCAAATGTGGATTGCAACATGATTTTGGTTTTACCAAATTTTTTTCAAGCAAAACCAAATAAGCTTGCTCGTCTCGACAGAGACATTGAAGACAACACAGAGGTTGTACTGAAAAATAGGGAAGTTGGAAAAAGAAATGCCTTTATCTCAAAGCATAGGCATAGAAAAGGATTCGTCAGGAAAAACTCAGGTAATTATGCGAACGCCTGAAGAAGCGTTAATAAGGCATCTAAGGCCTTTGTATATTACAGTGAATGCTAATGGGAGACCCATCGAAAGGGTCTTGATTGATAATGGGGCTGTAGTTAACATCTTGCCATCAAGGATGTTAAAGGTATTAAACAAAAGAGAAGAAGATCTGATGATTCTGATCTCAACTGAAGTCACAGTGAGTAATTTTGGTGGGGGAGCTTTATCTACACGAGGCATTCTTGCGCTACAATTGACAGTCAGGGCAAGAAGAATGAACGCTATGTTCTTTGTGGTTGATTCATCCTCAAATTACAACATATTGCTAGGATGAGACCGGATACATTTAAATGGTTGTGTCCCTTCATCCTTGCACCAAGCTCTAATTTTTCTGACACAGAAAGATGAAGACAAGAAGGAGATGGAGATCTTTGGGGCAGATCTAAATCCTTTCCGTGCTGAAACCAACAATGTTGAGGCTTTGAAGAAGGATTCTCAGATTCAGTCAAAACCAAGAATATTTTTGGAATGCAAGTGTTGGAGATAATACAGGACGGCTTTAAACAAGCAAGCCGAGATTTTCCAGGCCGAACATCATCAGAAGGCCAACTGAGAAATTTACGACAGAGCTGCGATGAAGAAGACATAAGAGAGCTGCTGGTTCAGGAAGTAAGTGATAAATCGATAGGAGACAAAGAAACAATAAAGTCTACATTTCAAAAACTTTTTATGTTTTTTCTTGAGAAGAGATTGGAGGAAGAGAAGTCTGTCTCTTGCAACTGGGCTGAATGCGTGTTAGATGATATGCCAGATAATTGTAAGGGCTTGTCGATAGAAGAACTTAAGGTTGTACCTGTTAAATTAGATGATTTAAATGAAGAAGTACACGACAATCTAAAAGAGGTCAATTTAGGATCTAATCAAGATTCTAAACCTACTTATGTAAGTTCTTTTCTTGATCATGAAATGAAAACAAGACTCAGAAGTCTTCTTGGTGATTATAAAGATTGCTTTGCATGGAAATATGAGGTAGTGCCATGTTTGGATAGGGATTTGGTAGAACGTAGATTTACTCTTAAACCTCATTTTCTACCTTATAAAACAACCACCTAGAAGGATGAGTGAGGTAATTCTTCTAATTAAAGAAGAAATCGAAAGACTTTTAAAAGCAGGATCTAGTAGAACAACCAGTTATGTGGAATGGTTGTCTAATGTGGTTCCTATTATGAAAAAGAATGGAAAAATAAGGGTTTGCATTAATTATCGAAATCTTAACTCTGCAAGCCCAAAAGATGAGTAACCTATGCCAATAGTTGATTTGTTAATAGATTCAGCAGCTAAACATGAGATTCTATCTTTCATGGATGGGCATGCTAGATACAATTCAAATCTTTATTGCCTCAAAGGATACTCATAAAACAATGTTTAGATGTCCAGGGACTTTAATAACATATGAATGGGTTGTCATGCCGTTTGGATTAAAAAATACTGGAGCAACCTATCAGAGGGCAGTGAATGCTATCTTCTGTTATTTTATTGGAAAAATTATGGAATTATACATAGATGATATGATCATCAAATCTCATTGACAGGATGAACATTTAGAATACCTTCAACAGGTATTCGAAAAGATGGGACATCATCACCTAAAAATGAATCCATTGAAATGTGCCTTTGGAGTCTTATCAGGCAATTTCTTAGAATTTTTGGTCCAAAAAAGGGAATAGAAATAGATTAAAATAAAACTAAGGCTATACTAGAAGCCAAACCTCTCCTTCAACAAAGAAAGAGCTTCAAAGAATTTTAGGTCAAATCAATTTCCTTAAAAGGTTTATATCAAACCTAGCAGGAAAGACGTTGTCCTTTTCTTCCTTGTTAAAATTAAAAGAAGGATATGATTTCATATGGGAACATGAGTATCAAGAAGCTTTTGAAAAACTTAAAGGCTTACTTAAGCAAGCCTCCAGTTTTGATGCCTCTAGTTTCAGGCAAATCATTAAAATTATACATATCTGCTAATGACCTGTCGATAGGCAATCTATTGGTGCAAAATAATGAACAAGGTCATGAGCAGGTTATCTACTCTTTAACTAGAATATTAAAGGATGTCAAGATAAAATATAATTATATAGAGAAATTATGCCTAACTTTATATTTTTTCGGAATCAAGTTAAGGCATTATTTATTACCATCGACTGTGTATATTATAGCACAAACTGATGTTATTAAATATATGATGTCTAAACCTATTTTGAGAGGTAGACAAGGGAAATGGATCTTTGCCTTAATTGAACACAATTTTGTATATGTTCCTCAAAAGGCACTAAAAGGTCAAACTTTGGCTGATTTTTTGGAAGATCATCCAAATATGTCATTGGAAAGAGACTTATTCGAAATAAATTTTTTAGAAGTAAAATTCTGGAAACTTATGTTTGACGAGTCAAAAATTGAACAAGGAGTTGGAGCATGAATTGTTCTTCTCTCCTAATGAGAAAATGTTTCAGCCCACTTTCCAATTAGATGAAGGGCAAGTTATTTCGAATAATCAGACTAAGTATGAAGCTTTGATTATAGGCCTTGAACTGGCTATGGATTTCCAAATAACTAATTTAACACTTGTTGGGGATTCCCAATTGGTTATTCGATAGGTAATAGAAAGTTATTAATGTCATAACCACATATTAAGTGACTATTTGAAGAGAGTTAAGAAATTAATAACGAACTTTGTGGAAGTTTAATTTAAACATGTGTTCAGATTAAAAAATGAATATGCTAAGGAAGTGCACAATTCGCATTTGGCGTAAAAATTCTTGAGGGACAAAATGAAAAATTAATTAGAATACAAAAAAGAGAATGGTCAGTTTCCCAAGAAAGGGAAAAAGGAAAATTTGGAGATTTTTTTTATAATGAAACAACAAAAACTATTGGAGAACTAAAATAATAAAGTTCTTACAAAACCCTTTGATACAAATTGACAGGACGACAAGCTATAGGTTTGTTAATTATGTGATATTACGTGATGATTTATTTAGAAGATCATCAAATGGGATAGCATTATTATGTGCCATCCAATTAGATGCTATGAAGATAATGGCTGCAGTATATGAAGGAATATGTGGATCCCATCAAGTAAGGAAAAAAATGAGATGGTTAATTAGAAGGTATGGCTATTATTGACTAACAATAAAAAAAGATTGCATATCTTTTGCTAAAGGATGTCAAAATTTTCAAAAGCGTGGATTTATTCAAAGAGTACTTGCTTTGCAATTACATTCGATTGTGAAACCTTGGCCCTTTAGGGGCTGGGCAATGGATTTAATTGGTTAGATCCACCCACCATCTTCACGACCACATGATTTCATTTCAGTAGCCACAGATTATTTTACCAAATGGTCTGAGGCAGTCCCAATGAAGAATGTAACACAACAAATTGTTATACAGTTTATAAAAAATCATATAGTCCATCGATTTGGGCTTACACATCCAATAACTGTGGATTGGGGACTGTCTTTAATGGCATTGAAGTAAAAGAGTTTGCTTAGGTATACAGTATAAAAATAATAAATTCAACGCCATATTATGCTCAGGAGAATGGGCAAGCTGAGGCTATCGACAAAATCATAAAAACAATATTGTCGAAAGTTATTGAGCGTAACCCACGACAGTGGCATGAATTGCTTTCAAAAGTTATATGGGCCTATTGAACCTCTAAAAGGGATAGTACCCAAACAACTCTGTTTGATTTGGTATATGGGCATGCTATAGTTTTACCTATGGAGGTGACTATTTAGTCACATAGATTGGCCCAACATAATAATATGCATGTCAATCAATATTATGAGGCTATGGATTATAGAGTCAGAACACCTTGAAGAAAATAGGTTACAAGCATTAACTCATCAAGCCCAGAAAAAGAAAATCGAAAGGGCTTTTTATAAAAAAAGTGAAAAGCAAAAGTTTTTTAAAAGGAGATTTAGTCTAGAAAACTATATTATCTTTGGGTTTGAGAAATCAAGAATATGGAAGATGGTCACCAAATTGGGAAGGACCATTTAGAATTGCCAAGGTATTATCAAAAGGGGCTTATCATTTAGAGTCCCTCGAAGGCGAGTTACACAAACGAACAATTAATGGAAAATATTTAAAGAAGTATTACCCAACAATGTGGGCATCGATGAAAGAACATTAAAATTTTCTATTCATAATTCACAAGTTTACAGGGATTACAACATTAGCCCCTTGGGAAATAAGATTTGAAAAATTCCAATTCCATGTTAAGGGCTTTAAATTTAAATTGTGACTGTCTCATATCCTCTAAGGCTGTCTGAATTTTGGTTGAGCTGTCTTATCCTTTCGATAGGAGACTCTTCGACTCTTGTATCAAGGCTTCTTTCTCCTGTTTCAGAGCATGCCTTTCTAGAAGGATCCACTCTAACTCTTTCCTCACTTTCAGCTCTTCTTCTTGAAGATGATCTTTTTTCTTTATTTGTAAAGCTTTCTCACGATTGATGGAGAGAGTATGAGAGACGGTCTTCATAGAATCAATGTAGGCTTGCTTTGACAAAATAGCATCTTGATGGTATTGAGCTAGAGCGATTTTTCCAGAAAGCTCCTTCGCCATTATCGATAATTTAGCATGCTGGTCTGCGCTGAAAGCAACCTTTGATATCAACAAGACTTAGTTAATACAAGAGGATAGCTCTTGTGCCATGAAAGACATCAACTATTCAAAAGGTAGATCCAACAGATTTTTAAAATTTTCTACTTCTTGTTGAATTGATGGATTTATGTCAACATTGATACCTCCAGATGAGGTACCTGATATGCTGGTTATGGATCTAGCAAAAGTATCCATGTGACCAAGGAGAATGTCGAGATCATCTTCCTTAATGGCATCTTCCTCCATTGGATGAGACACGTCAGCCTACTGACATGAAAAGAAGTGTAAAGATAGGAAGTGATAAGGTTAAACAGAAATGAAAGAAAAGAATTGAAGTTTACCTTATTTACAGAGGAAGGAGAAGTAGTTGGAGGATTTTCATCAATTATCTTGGGCCCAAAAGTTGCCTGCTCAGGCAAAGAGACCTGAGGCAGACCTGTCGAATGGTTCAGGTCTTGGTCTTGCTCATCAAGATGAATATTTTGCGTTTCTTGAACAGGAGAAGAAACTACTGGAGGAGCCTCTGCAGGTTCATTCCCTCTTGATTCAGCAGGAACCTCGACAATAGTGACCTCGACAGTGGCTGCATGTTCATTCCCTCTTGATACAGCAGGAACCTCGACGATAGGGACCTCAACAGTGGCTGCAGGTTCATTCCCTCTTTGATTCAGCTAGGACCTCGACAGTGGGAGCCTCAGCATTGGCCTCTGCATCAGAAAATATTCTCTGCAGAAGAAACGATAAAGTTATTCTTGTTTTAGGCCATTTAGACTAAAATTCCCAACAAGGTTCTATACCTTTGGAAGCACCTTCAGTCTTTTATCTCCTTGCTTTACAACCTTAGAAGGTATAATATTAGCCCAACAATGTCTCCTGCATCTGAAATAGTTTTTTCAGAATTCTTAGGAGATTTTCGTTTTTGAGATGGCTCCTCAGATTCAGTTTGTGATCCTTTTGTTTTTTCTTCTTCTTTTCTTCTTTCTTCCTCTTCTTTTCTTCTTTTTTCTTCTTCCTCCTTTCTTTTCTCCTCTTCCTCCTTTCTCTTTTCTTCTGCAACCCTTCTCTTTTCTTCCTCTCTTTTTCTTTTCTTCTCATCTCTCTTCTCTTTCCTTAATCTTTCTTATTCTTTTTGTTTCTCCTCTTCTTCTTTTCTTTTCTTCTCCTTTCTTTCTTTTTCCCTTTCTCTTTCTTTTTCTGCTTGTCTTTCTTTTTTCTTCTTTTCCTCTTCCTTTTTCTTTTCTTCTTCTTTTTTCCTTCTCTTCTTCTTCTCTTTTCTTTTCCCTTTATTTCCAAGCCTCACGAGAAGTAAAAGCTTCTCGCATGAATCCACCAGAAGGAATGGTGGAGGAAATCTTCTTTTTTCTTAGGCGAGTTGACGACCACACCTTTACCCTTGTCCTTTGAACCTACTTGAAAATAAGTAGATCGCAGCTGAGCAGTCAAAAGTTCTTCATCTGAAGAACTGCTGTCTCAACAGCTAGTGAGGTTTGAGGTTCAGTGATAGGTGCTGAAGGTAGATGCACAGATCTCTGGATAGGAAGAGTTTCAGTACCAAAGGATGCATTAAAAGAATACACATATATCAGTGAGAAAATACATAAAGAAATATGTCAATCTGTCTTTAAAGAAAACTACCTTGAGAAGGTATTCTGAGATTGGCGTGTCGATTGTCATAAGAGAGCTTGTATTGGTAGTTATCTTTGGAAGATACAAAAATGGTAGGCAAAATGATGGACCACCAAGCTTCAAAAGCAGGAGTGTCAGGCGAAGGCTTGAATTCAACAAACTTGAAAATTTGTAGTCTCTTCAAGTAATCATCCTGGATTGCCTTGACAACAAACTCCTCTTTTATCACGGCTCTACTCTCAGTAATTTCATGGAATGATGGATGCATGAAAAGTATGGGCACCCCTTGAGTGAGGCCGAATTGTCTTGCAAATTGGTTTTGTGAATAATTTTCAAAGCTACAATTTCTAAACCTTGTAGTAGATATTGAACCACCTACCAAAATATACATAGAGGCTAAGACACTAGCCTAGAAGTGTTGCCGGTGGTTAATATCTGCCTATGATAAGGTAGAAGTTTCATCTTGAAGGTACGTCAGTCGAGAGGAAGAAAATTGATATTGATGGAAGGGTTGGATCTCCTCAGACCTTTTGATAGGTGTTAAGGAGAAAAAATGGAAAATATTTTCCAAAAGAAGATTGTGCAAAAAATGATAAATGGGAAAGAAAATATTCAGCGTAGCTTAAACAAAGATCATTAAAATAAATATGGACTTTTAAGTTAAGTTGAGGAAATAGGCATAAAGCCATGCTTGGAAAAGCCAAAAAGGACCCCCACAACTGTCGGAGATCCCTTTTTCGACAAAGTTTCACAAACCTTTGTACAGAGTTCCTAAAACAAAAGGAGCTATAGCGAGTTTTTTCCTTTGAGCCAAACAAATGGTTATAGGTAGGTATTCCTTTGTAACTTTAAACCTAGCATGGCTAAGACAAATCGACAGAGCCAAAATAGATAAAACATCACTTTCTCCTTAAATAAAGGGGGAATAGAAGATGGTGCATGATACATCTTAAGAATTTCATAATACCCCATACTTAAAAGCTGTCATAAAAACTTCACTTGTTGCATCTGGGGTCAATCAAGTCCTGTTGAATAAAAACCAGTAAGATGGACCACATCAAGAATCGTCGATGACATGGGTCCACAGGGAAGCAGCATTGCGTTGCAGGAAGTGGACTAGAAGTATGCAAATGCACCAATCATCCATTTATTCATCTCAATGGGACGAGTAGAGAGCATGATGGTTTCTTTAATACCCAGTACATCCCATTGAACTCTATGATAACTCTCCAAGCGAGAAACCTAGTTGCACTAGTCCGACTTAGGGTTTATCTAAGGTCGCAGAGGCATCGATCCTTCCTATTTGGTCCAGCAAAGATTGAGACGATGAAGAATGAAAGCTTCGTTGGGTGCCAATGGATAACTTAATGAGAAGAGATCGGGTATCTTTGGTTCAAGAGGCCCAAAATAAATTTCGAACTTGAGCTAGGGCTTGGGATCAAAATCTCATGATTTCCATGTTTTTTAGCAAAATCTCTGAGTTCCTTTGGAAATCTCAGGGTGACTGATGCAGAAGAAGATTTTGGAGCTTTCTTTGGAGCCATGGTCGAGAAGTTCAAAAGTTTCAAGCAAAAGGAATTAAGGATGAAAGTGACGTTAGATATTCTGTGTTCTACTATTTATAAGTTTTCACTTGTGCACATTTAAAGCTATCGTTTGAGAATTCATTTAATTGGGTTTAAAAGATTAAACCTAATAAATGAGGGGGGCAATATTTACACCATATTTCGCAAACATTATGGACAGAGATTAAATGCCCCAACGAGCGCAGTAAAAGATCTCTTTATGGTTTCTGTTGAGTTAAGACCTATTATGACTTTGGTCAAGTAAAAAGACTTTGTCGAGTGAGCAATTAACAAACTATGAGACACAGCCTATCATGACTCTTGTCAAGTAAAAAAGACTTTGATGAGCGAGCAATTGACAAATTAAGGCAGGTATGTTTAAAACAAGACACTTGGTATCGAACTAGCAGAAGAAGGAGAGTGCACGCACTAAAACATATAACCGCTGTACATGCCCACTAACAAAGTAGTGGATGCCGGTTACCAATGCCTATAATTTGGCTAGATCGTGGAAAGTCAAGGAGACACAATACCGAGCATCAGCCTCTCTGTTTTTTATTTTGTCTAGAGTTAGGTTTCAATTCTTGTAATTTCATTTCCCGCATTGTAATCGTTTTTCTTTTCCTTAGCAATAAAATTTTTCTTTCTCTTTTGTTCAAGTTTCTGTGTTGTCAATTTCAAGTTTTCTCTCGGCGAAGTCTTGAAGTAAGGCATTGAGCCCCAACACATTCGCTTGATAATTTGTTTTTCCTGTCGATCTTGATGGAAAATGTTTCATTTGGTCAACACCTGGTCTTTTGTTCGGTTGCCTTTTGTGAAGGACTTGGGTGTGCCGTGTAGTACACTATTTTCAGGAATATGAATTTTCTTGTCTATGAATAATAAACCATTAATTTACTTCTTCAAGTTATGTTCTACAATGTCATATTTATACTGGAGTTATGTTCTACAATGTCATATGTATACTCTGGTTCCACGTTTTTCTGTTCACCATGTTTGATTTCTCATGGCATGTTAATTCTTTCAGATATCCAGTGATGAAGCTGTTGAAACTGCAAAGCAGCTTGCACTCCAAGAGGGCTTGCTGGTTAGTGTTTTCTTGTTAATTTTTTTAAAACAAATATTATAATTTGAAAAGATAGATCAGAGATGTTTTCATCGTCTGTTTTCCTAGTTTTCTTTGTCCTGAAAAGGAAAAGAACAAAAAATGAAACGGTGTAGTCATCTGGAGAATACTAGTTGCTTGAGTATGATAATACTATTATATTTACTCACCCTAGAATAGCTGGAAATAGGTTGTGTTTAGACTATGGAAAGCAAATTACATATTTTGATTGAATGGATCCTGCTAAGGCTGAGACCTCTAGTTAGACTAGCTACAGATCTTAGCATAAAGTGGCTGCTATCAATGTCCAACCCAAATTGCATGTTCTTAGTCTGAAATGATATATATGTATGCAGATTAACTACATTTATTGAGTGATGGATGATTCTAATTAGCAAATGACTACTTGCAACGACCTATAGCACAGTGTTGAGCTCAACCACGGCGTTGGATGTAGTGAGTCGTTGTATTATGTTATTGTTAGATGTTGAATTTCTTAGTGCTTCAGCGGTAGATAGTGGTGTTCAACAGTTTTTAATGTTTCCTCTTTTTCGTCATATGTACACCGATGTCTATGTACATATGTAATTGCTTGTCTACAAGTGCTTCTGCCCAAGTCATATCTGTCCTCTTTGTTATCTTGTCAGGTTGGAATTTCTTCTGGAGCTGCAGCGGCTGCTGCTTTCAAGGTTGGAAAGAGACCTGAGAATGCAGGAAAGCTTATTGCGGTATGTATGTTTGATATCTGCCATTGATTTTAATCAATTAAAAGTAGAAGAAGTCCTCCAAATGGTACCTGTTTGGGAATGTATACAATTTTTATTTTTGTCTTAAAAACATTGTGTGATGTAAAACAAAAATGTGTTTGACAACTATTTTTCTTTTAAAAAAAATAAAAAACAGTTTTCAAAATTTACTAGATTCTACGAAACACGAAAATGTGTTTTCACTTGTTTTGAAAACAATTTCTTGTTCTCTTCTCCCCTCCCTCCTCCCTCCACCACCACCTCCGACCACCCATTTCTTCAGTTATCACCTTCGACTGCCGTTGTCGGCCACTGTCTTTGACCACCATTGTTGACCACCACATCCATCCACCGTTGTCAGTCACCAACTTCGGCCACCTTCGCCAGTCACCACCTCCGACCACTGCTGCCAATCCTACCATTAGCTAGTCTTCCTACCTCCGTCCACCACCTCTGGCTGTCGGCAACCACCTCTGACCATTCTCCCAACCTCCAATCACCTCCACCTCATCCACCATTTTTCACCACTCCCACCTTTTACCACTACTTTCGACCACCATTGTCGGTAACAACCTTCAGCCTCCGTGGCCACCTTCAACAACTCTCCTCTTGCGGGTGGCCTCCTCCAACCATCCCTTGTTTCAAAAGAAAATTTTGTGTTATATATATATATATATATATATATGTTCCAAACGCTTTGTTTTGGTTGTTAAAATAAACTAGAACATGTTCTATTTTTATTGTATTCAGAAAATAAAAAGTTATAAACGTTACCAAATGCTCTTGTGATGTAGAGCGTGGAGGAGTGAGAATGGTGAATAGGTAGCGCATAAGAGTTGAAACCTTAACAAAAGGTTACAGCCTAAGAATTCAGCTTTTTATTAATTCAACTCTGATTAATACATCAAATGAGTCTCTTATTTATATACTTAAAATTCTAATCTAAAATGAAAATTAAAATCTTAAGAAAATAAAATAAAATTTTAATAATATAATTTAGAATTCTAAACGAAAAGGAAATAAAAATAAAATCTTATTTAAAAGATAACTAAAATCTTAAACTAAGGAAATAAAAATCCTAATTAATAAAATAAAATAAAATATTGAATGATTAAAATAAAATTGTAGATGGTCTTTTGTATTCTGCATCATTCTCCTCCACTGAAAAAAAGAACTCAACCTTGAGCTCTTTTTGAAACATTGTACTTGGCTATGCCCAAGACTCAAATACGTCGAATATGCAGGCTACTTCAATTTCCAATTAGTCTTGATCTTAAGGCAGTTGATAAGGTCCACAAAACATGGATTGAACACTTAATCAATTTTTTCAAAAATCAAACTTTTCTAATCTGTTGGAAGCTTTTGTTGGTGGATCATCAATAGGAAGTTCTAAATTGAGTGCATCTTTGTGTTCGAGAGGTTCGATGTTCTGCATGGGAATTTTTGGCTCTTCAATGGGCAAAGGAGGAACATAATCATTGACCTCTTGAGATGAGGTAAAATCAAATATATCGTGATTTTGATTAAAGTTTGGAACGTTGAGTTTAGAACCGTTGTCTACCTCAGTCAATTGTCACTCTTCTACCAAACATTGGTGTACAAAAATTTGTGATGGATGGGCATCTGAAATTCTCAAATCAATAGCCTCTTTGTCTTCCTTTTCTTGCAACAAGAAGGTAGTCATCTTCCCTAAGGTAACTCGCATGTGCGCTAGATGGTTGCTACAAATCCGATAGTCTTTTCGTATTGCTTGGAAGTATGATGTATAGCATAAAATTTGAAGGCCAACTCAACATTGGTAACTATGGTTAGGCTATTGGGTATATATATATATATATATATATATATATATTGGCTAATGTGGCTGTTAATTTTTTTGTGTGTTTGGGTGAAATTGTATTGGGTTTGTGGTTTTTTTATTTTATTTTATTGTTGAGGGGCTGAAGTTTATGAAATTGGGTGGGCTGGTTTGGAAAAAAGGTTTAATGAGTTGAGCTATTTGATAAAAAAAGGTTTAATGGGCTGTGCCTTTCTTTATTTTGTTTGGGCGGTTTGAAAAAGATTTAATGGGCTGTGCTATATGAAAAAAAGGTTTATTGTGTTGTGGCAATGGAAAAGGGTGATTGGGTTGGAATCAGATCGGGTCTTGGTTTGTCTTTCTTCTTATTGTGAACAGAAAACTAGGGTTTTTTTTTCCTCTTCTGTGGCAAGACAGCTCACTGGTGGCAAGGGAGGAAGAGGTCAACAAGGAAGGTGATGAGGAAGGCTGAAGGCATAAAGGTAGTCGAGGAAGGTGAGGGCATGAGGTGTCGGCGGCCGAGGTGACGACGGTTGGTGGTGGTGGCGGCGACTATGGATGTCGGCGATAGGCAGGGTTGCAAGCGCTAGGGTTTTCAAGCGCCAATGAAGGGTTTCGATGAAAGGGCGGACGCAGTTCGGCGATAGGGGAAAGTGCGGTGAGGTGATCTAGGGTTTCACAAGAGGTCGACGGCTATGATTTCAGTGGCTAGGGTTTTGGCGATGAGGGAGAGGATTTCTAGGGTTTTAGCGAGGAAGGAGGGGCGGCGGTTAGGGTTTTTACAGAGATCGACGGCGACGGCGATGACTGGTGGTGTCGGTGGTGACACTGGAGATCATTGGTGCCGATGGTGGCAATGGCGATCAAGGAGGTTGTTGGAGTAGGAGATGGTAGTGGTGATGACTAAGAACTGTGATGCTGGTTGCGAGAAGCCGATAAGTGCTTCTTTGGCAACATTATGGAATCAAAGAAGGAGGAGACGTGGAATTCCGTGCCTAAGCTCTGATACCAATTGATAAAAGAACGTGGAGGGGTGAGAATAGTGAAAAGGTAGCTCACAAGTGTCGAAAAGCCTAACATAAGGCTAACAGCCTAAAAACTCAAGTACTCAACTCTTTATTAGTTCAACTTTGATTAATACATCAAATGAGCTTTTTATTTATAAGTTTAAAATCCTAATGTAAAAAAGAAAATTAAAATCTTAACAAAATAAAATAAAATCTTAATAATATACAAAATGAAATAAAAATAAAGCCTTAATTTAAAAGAACTAGAATCTTAAACCAAGGAAATAAAAATCCTAATTAATAAAATAAAATAAACATTAAATAATTAAAATAAAATTGTAGATGATCTTTTGTATTCTGCATAACCTAGGCCTTAGGACAAAAACTTGGGATTGCCAACACAATTTTTGTTTTTGTTATTCAACTTGGTTTAGTTCCCAGACCCCTTGGCTATGGAATTGATAGCTACGGCTATAGACTTTGGGATCATGAGCCTACTCGAGGAAGCTAGAGCATACTCGAGCTCGACTTGATTTCTAAATGAGCCTAGAACTGTAGCCCGAGCTTTGTTCGTTTGGCAAACAAGACGAGCTCAAGCATAGCTCTATTCACTTACAGCCCTACTTGCTTCTGTCCATATAGATCCTTTTTTCACTTATAAACTGTGTTCTTCCCCTTTCATCAGGAATCGTTGGGGTTGCTCAACATATATTTCTTCATTTAAAACTCCATTAAAAAAAGGCTGATTTTACATCAAGCTGATAAATATGCAATTTTTTTTAGCATTAAGAGCTATTATTGTTGTCATTGTTTCAAGTCCCGAAACAGGAGAAAAAAGTTTCAAAGAAATCGATACCTGGGTTTTGAAAAAAATCTCTGGCCCCAAAACTTTGCTATATGGTTTTGAATGCGCCAACCTTGATTGACTTTAATTTTTTTGAAATCCATTTAACTCCTATGACATCTTGCCCTTTTGGTAGATGAACAAGCTCACAACAGGTACACTAACCAAGCCAATCCAAACGTCAACCAATGTTCCAGTTCGTTTTAAAGCCATGCATTGCAATTGATTCTGCGCATGCATATCATTCTAATAATCCACAAGTGTATCCATAAGATTCAACTATTTTGGACATAAACCAACCATATGCTAAATCCATCAGTAAATGAATGAAGTAGGCATTTATATCCATATGTAACGTATATATCAAAAGATTTCTCAATTCTCATATAGTCTACTCAATATACATTTTTATCCTTAAAAGCTTTCAAAATGGAACATACTAAAAATCTTCATGCTCTTTCAACATAGACTTCAATAATCATATACTTTAAACAAAAAATCCACTTTCATCTTATGAAATCTCAACTCTCAAAGCTTAAGGTTTCATGCTTTCATCAATTAATAACATTTCCCATTTAAGAAGATGCACACAAATACTATATTACACTATATCAATTAATAACAAAGTTCCTACCTCAAAGCCAAAAAAACCCTAATAGCTAAAAATTCAATATGCACATGTATCTCTCATTGCATAGATCAATTTTTCTCTTCTTTGGCGTTGTGAAAATCAATGATTTGGGAAGGTTATGAAATAGATGGCTTAATTGTGGGGGGAGAGAGAGAGAGAGACAGAGAGTCATCCCTAGGAACATCCTCCTAAATATATAAAAACCAAGTTTTTACAAATTACTTGGGTCCCTAACTACGCGTGTAGGCTTCGGCAAAGTGACTCGGTGTTGACGACACAAAAAAAGTGTGCTAAGGTGGAAAAACACAAATTACACCTAGGTCCCTACACATGCTTTCACAATACTTAAACTTAAATACATACGTCAACATGTTCTTACATGTTCATCTATGCAATTAATATTAATATAATAATCTAAGCGGTTTGGTCTCTACATTAATGGTCTTTGAGATTTAGAGGTAAGCCTTGACTGAAAATCACTCAACAGATTTGTCAAATGCCTTAATCTTCAATTCTCAAATGGACAACGTAGTAGGGTCTTTATACTCCTCAATAGCAACAACAATATACTCGTACTTACCAGGTAAACTGATCTAAATTTTTTGCGTAGTTTCCTAATTAGAGATGTCTTCACTCTTTGTTTTCATTTGATTAATGTAGGTGTGGGTCCTCAAGATGGACCAGAGTAGTGGAGTATGGGAAAATGAAGTGCATCACAGTGGCCCAAGAACTGTCAGAGGTGGAAGAGGTGAGAGCTCAGGGCAAGCCAACCTTAGAGAGAGGGTGGCAGTGGAGAGGAAGCCAAATATATATATATATATATATATATATATATACACACACACACACACACACACACACACTTATGTTGAGTTTCTTAGTTGTGTTGGAAAAGCTTGAGGTCAGCTTTTTATATGTGGAGCTAGAGAGCACGTCGACTCACCTCAAGACAGATGGCTTTCCCTCGTTGGCTTGGTAGATAGGATGTCTCCGCATGTGTGTTTGGGACTACAGGTGGTAGGTATGATACATAAGGAGTATCATATGGAGGCCATCAGTTAATAGGTATGATACAAGCTCCTAAATGTCAGGTGTCTTTATTAATGCCCCTCTCTCTATGACCACCAATGGAACTGCCTTGGAGGTTACTCCATTGAAAAATGTTTCGCTCTACCCTTCAAACCACATTTTTTCTTTAGTCCCCAACACAAGTACTTAGGCTCTACTCCCAGTCTAGGACACTATGTGGAGTTGGAGGCGTAGTGGATGTCTCGAAGGCAAGCATGGTGCTTCAGATGTTTGCCAGAGTGGCAACAGGGACCTAGAGTGGAGCCAAGATGGCCACTTGCTCAGAGGCGAGATAACTTCCTTGTAGGAGATAAGAACTTCGATACCCACGTTAATGCCCTCTTCATGCATGCACTCATGACTCGAATGAGTGCGCGCGTGCATACTTGTTGCCCTTGTGGCTCTTTGATAGAGCCATCTACTTGGGTGCATTATTTCATGCACTGAGGAATGCCCCTAATATTGAAGAGGTGCCATCCAATATTTTGGGAATGCCGCTTGATATGAAATGGTTGGAATGGAATTGCATTGCTGCATTTTGAGAAATATCAATCTTGATTTTGGGAGACAGATGCATTTTTCCAATACATGTTAGAGCCAGGGTGGCCGGAGGTGGCTTGCTAGCTGAAGCCGAGGGTGCAGGCACAAAAGGCTAGCTCATTATAGAGAACGGAGCGCTCCATAACTTTAATAACATAACATTGGATAAAAGGGAGCAATCACTTTGTATCTTTAATAACATATTGTTGGCTTATAACAGGCAAAGCAAGAAGAGGGTCTATTTATAATTTCTATATGATAAGTTGGGGCTAACTCAGAAGAAGTGAGCGGAGTGCCCATGCGTAACTCTTGATTAACTAGTATAAGTTAGCTTGGTGTGCACGAGCTAATTGGAGTTTGACTTGGGGTGAGATTGCGAAGAACATGTCTCTAATTCATTTGACTATGTTTTATCTTGTTGAGTCATCATGCAGTCACTGGAATGAGCAAGAGATAAGTTCTTGTAGCTTGTTGGTCCAACGTCTTCACCCACCAAGCCAGCGTGAGGTGGCTTGATGGAGCATGGGAAGGAAATGAACTCTTATAGCTTGTTACTCGAATGTCTTCAATCAATGGGTATAATGTGGTGTGGCTCGATGTAAGCACAAGAAGGATTTAATAAGGCTTATATCTACTAACTAATGCTTTTGCGTCATCCTTCAATGGTATTCCACACAAAATAACTGTTGATAGAATTTGGCTCCTCGATGTTGTATTATGTGAGTGCTTTCGAAGGTAAAGAGACTTCTTTGAGGATTATCTTGGAACTGCCCTTGGTGAATGGAAGAGTTGCGCTTAGAGTTTCCATGAGCTCTGATTTAGAGTAGCCTTAGATAAATGAATGGTGCCCCTCCTATCACGAAAAGGGAAAGCGAAATGACATGGTCGTGAGGCTGAACTTAGAGTCGCCTTTAATAGATAGTTGATGCTTTTCTTGCCACATAAAGTGGAGCACAACTCAATCCTCGAGGGAACCAAGGGTTTGACGGGAGTAAGGGTATAGTTCGACCTTATAATGGAGCATTAAGTATGGCTCCACCCGTAGCACATGATGGGAGCAAGATAGGATGGCTTGATCCCAAAAGAGAGCATTAGTATGGTGTTGTGGCAAGTAACTAAGCCTTGAGTGCATTAGCGGATTAGGAAATCAAGAGCACTAATGGACAATGATTCTTTATATAGCTCGTGAGAGAGAGAGAGAGAGAGAGAGAGAGAGAGAGAGAGAGGCCGAGACTGAGAACATTGCTGGGTGGTGGTTCTCATGAATATAGACGAAGTGTAGGGGAGACGGCTCAACAGAGATCAATTGACCCAGTCAGGTTATGTTGAGCCGTAGAGTTGTTTAGGCAGAGCTTGATTTTCCCAACACTTAGACTTGTCATCTGGTTTCTTAATGTGCACTGATGCGCTGAGCATATTAGTAGCCAAGTACAGGTGGAGTGATAGTCTACGAGTTCCCGATTAGGCTAGACTCGTGATTTCAAAGCTCATTAAGAGAGTCAACTCATAGGAGTTGGTGATAGAGATGAGCTCTCTAAAGAGGTGCTCACTAGAGATCGGAAGCGAGATATCTGAAGAGGTGCTCATAGGAGTCACTCAGAGGTGAGCCATATCAGGAGGTGCTCAAAGGAATCATGTGGGGCGAGGCTCATAGGAATCGGGCAAGGAGCTGCCCAAAGGTGAGCTTAGAGGGGTCAAGCGAGGCGAGGCTCAGAGGAGTCCAGCAAGTAGTGGCTCGAAGGTGAGCTCTCCAACGAGGAGCTCTGAGAAGACGAGATTTTGAGGAGTCAAGTGAGGAGCCGGTCAGAGGTGAGCCAATCTCTCTGGGATGTGTTCGAGTTCGGAGGAGATGAGACCTCTTAGTAGCTTCTTATAAAGTCAAGCGATGAGGTGAGCTAGGAGGCAAGGTCTGTGAGGGAGTGCTCACAAGAGTGGCTCAGAGGTGAGCTATTGTTCCTTTTCTTGCATTCTAGATTTTCAAGTTTTAGCTCTCTAAATATTAAAAGAAGGAATTGCACGCAAGTGTTTACGAGCCAAGGACTTTGCAAGCTAAGGCTACATTGAGCCAAGAGTTCATATAGAGGCAAGGGTTTTCTGAGCCACCTGCAAGGGTTATTGCAAACCAAGGGTTTGGTGATGCGGGCCAAGGATTTTGCGAGGCAAGGGTTCAGCGAGGTGAGGGTTTGGCGAGGCAACTGAGCTCGAACCAGTGGTTTAGTGAGGCGCGGGTACATAGAGCGTCGAGGGATTACGGAAGAAGGCTCTAGTGAGGCAACGCCTTTGGGCCCAAAGGGTTCTCTTTAGAGCAATACCACATCGGGCCAATGATTGTTCCATGGATACAGCTTTTCAAGGGTTCTTGAGCAGGTCACGAAGCTTTGAGATACTGTTTACGAGCAAGGGGTGAGGTCCATTCGAGCAGCAAGGTGCTTCATTCGAGCCAAGGCTTCTCCCAATCAAGAGATATTTTCGAGTTGTGGAGGCTGCAATCTGGTTTTGGTGGAGTAGATCGATTTGTTCAATGGTTTTGAGCCATCATTTCCATCAAGGCAAGGCTTGTGGAGGAGGTTTGAGGCGATCTCTCGAGTTGGCCATAGTTATATATGTTAGTTTACTATTTGAAGTTAAATATGTTCAATGGACATGTTGAACAAATTGTGATCTTCAATCTAAAAACTTCGTATAGTGGACGAGAGTGAAGCTCTTATCCTATGAGTGAAGTCTCTTTGAAAAATATTATCCAAATAAGTTGTATTGAGCCTTACATGAGCAATTAAATTTAGGGGCCCTGGCCACTATACATGGGGGCTGGTTCCCACCAATAAGCATAACTTTATGGACAAGAGAATGCCCTTATAGCTAATTAAGTAGGTTGGTAGGTATAATTCTTCCCAACTGGCAAGTGCAGTCTTTGCCCTTTTTTTGTTCTGGGTAATTTTATTTACACCTGAGTGGGTTCCAAACTTGGGTGGCACTATATAACTCAATCCATTATAGGGCAATTGGTGAATTATTTCTATTTTAAAATAAACTCTGAGATAGAAGAGACTTTAAGGAGATTTTGTCCAATTCGACCAAGTAAACTTATTTTTTATTTTTGTTTTTTTATATTTTGTGAAATTATTGAAATGGATAGAAGTCCAAATCTAACACCTCCCATGTCCTACATCTTCACCCCCATCTTCCTCAACTTTGGCAGGCCTCCCCCCGGTGCCAGCTATCACACCTTGACCCCCATAACCTTCTTTCATCATCTCCAGACGTCGTCAAACCTCCCCTGACCTCCTCCACCCCTCCAACACCCCCGGTTGCCGTAGATCTAAGGTTTTAGTTTTTACAAAAAGGGGGG
>JAOTRH010373827.1:19405-35805 GCA_034768845.1 Heliamphora exappendiculata | reverse complement strand
TTCTTGCATATCTTGCTTTATTGCAATATTAAAAGATTTCAAAAAAAGATTTTAAATTTCTTTATTGTGAAAAGACCCAATTCACCCCCCCTCTTGGGTTGCCTAGATCTAACAGTACTGATGGTATGTCTATGTCCATCTAAACTGTGAACAAAAAACATATATTCTGTAAGAACCTAAAATCTAATTTTCTGTGTACAAGCCGTACTCTACACACCATATTAAATACTATACAGAATATCGGGCATCCATGCATAACATTAAAAAAATGATACACATACATTGCTAATAAAAATTCTCGTAAAATAAAAATTAATTTTATTAAAATAAAATTAAATACTAAAAATATAGTTTTCAATATACCAACCTTAACAAAACCATCGCAATTCGTAGCCTAAAACACCCAAAACCACTATCGATGCCGTCGGTTATGCCACTGCCTGTTCTTCGTGTTCTTAGATATTCAACCTATTTTTAAAAATTCTAAACTAATATTTAAAAATAAATAAAAACTTTTACATTAAAAACCTATGTCCCGTACGCTCACATTTGATGTAAAAAATTTCAACTCTCACGGTCAACCGTCGCGATTAAAAATAATTAAATCATCATCCAAACTATTTAATCAAATATGAAAATAATGATGGTCATAAAATTGAGATTAGAACGCTATAAAACCAAGTTAGCATAGTTTTAAATCTACCTGGCCCCTCGATAAATTGTAAACAAAAAATAAAATTGGCTATGATACCAATTATTGGAGGCAAAACTTTCAAGATTATTATTTTTCTAAATGATTTTTCGATAAAAATAACTGGACGGGCAATCGCTCAAACAGGCTCAAGATAAAACTTTTTGATGTCGAACGATCAAAATAAAACCTGTGCCACCACAGTTAATTTAGATGCGTATATTTTTCATTGATTCTCCAACTACGATCTTTAGATTCTGAGTTAAAACTTCTATCAGACCTTCTACTATATTTCCTGATATGATTTCCAAACGTAGTGTGGGGTACGAACCTTCGAGAACTTGTATAAGCAGAACCTGGTCAACCTTAGTCTTAAAGAGGAGTTATAAATTTGGTTCAGCCTACCTACATATATATAGGGCAACAGTAGGGACTTGTGGAGTAATTATGACATAGAATTCTAGTGTAATCTAGATATATATCCAGCGATTTTCATAATTATACAAACCTCTCAGCGGTATCTGTAATTATAAAAATTTTACAATAATTTTTGTAATTTTCATATAATACTAAATTACAGTTTACACCATTAAAGAATGATTACTGCACTATAAGACATAATCTCAAGACCATTTTGCATTGAGCTCATGTTATTAAATGCTTAACTCATCTCCCCATGTTAAGATTCTCAATACTCGCAAAATAAATTTTATTACTAAAATTTAATTTAATTGGTATTTTTAAAATTTCTTATACCATTTTGCTTAACTTATTTGACTGCCGAATAATCAAATCCATATGCAGGGTTTGGCCCGGTCAAAACTTATAAATTTCCTCAAGAGGGTATCATCAATCTCGATCAATTAAGACATTGATTCCATCAATAATTAATATTCACCATATAATTAATACGGTTATCCAACACATCGGGATTATAGATCCATATAAGATCACACCATCTATTGAATCAAAACAACGAATATTAAATATACGCAAATAATAATTATTTTAGGATTAAGAGTATAAGCACTTTTATAATATATTGGGGTGTGAATTAATTTATATAGTTAGTATAAAATTAATTACCCCAATGTATCCCATTCAATACATACAAAGTGTACTAGCACAGAGAGTCAGAACAATAGACGACGCTATTATCTGTTTCCCGTAACCCTGTTCAATACACACAAAGTGTACTAGCACAGAAAGTCGAAACAATAAACGATACTATTTTTTATTCCCCGTAACCATGATAGGCCTACTTAAACTCCTGTGATACAGTTATACCGATGGTATGTTCAATTCCATTTAAACTATGAACTATAAACTTATATTCTGCAAGAACCTATAATCTGGTCTTCTGTGTGCAAGCTATACTCAACACACCAAATTAAATACTATACAGAATAAAGGACATTCATGCATAACATTAAACAAATTATATTACATGCATTGCTCATTAAGATTCTCATAAAATAAAAAATTAATTTTATTAATGAGACCCTGATCCATTTTCTTTTTACGATGTTTTTCGTCGCACAGTTTAGCATTTTATTGTTGCATGTTTATGTGTGTTTTATGCATGATTGGGCTTAGATATGCATGTTGGGTTGGAAATCGGGATCGTTGGGCATTGTGGTGCAAATTTTAAAAAAATAAATTGATATTTTCATGGCCTATAAATATCAAGCCTTGAATATTTTTAAAAGATATTTCATCTCTCTAGCTTTTGAAACCCTTGAAACCTCTGCATTTTCTTTAGAATTTGGGGGGATTGGGACTTGATTTTTAGCGATCAGATAGCAGATCCTTAGTATCCTCGCGGTGGGCTACGCATTCATTTGGACGAAATTTAGTTTTGACGAAGTTTGTTTTTTTCACGTGGTTCGAGGCATCGAGTTTTTGACTCAACAAGGTGGATCTTAGACTCTCATGTCTTAAAAGGGTGCTACGTGTAATCGTATGTGTTTTTACTGATTAAAAATGCATAAAAAATTGATTTGCATTCATGAAGTTAGGTTTTAGTTCAAAATCATTTTCGATTGATTTTGGTCGGATGAAATGGGATTTTGATGTGTTCTTTTCGTTGTTTCATTGTCGTTTTGGGCTTGTGTATGTTCGAGGGTAACAAACGGGAGTTTAAATGCTTTAATTTTGGGGTTAGAAGCCTGGATTCGTAGCCAGGGTTCCGTTTTCACTGTGGTCCAATCGATTAGATAGAGTGGTTCAGTCGCCTAGGTCGACAGTGTGATGATCTAGTCGACTGAGGGTGAGGATCCAATCGACTTGTTTGGGTTTAGGTTTTTTTGTTCTTTTTCCAATAGGTTTTCAGTCGATAGAATTATGAGGTTCAGTCGATTGATATCTTGTTCAGGTTGCTTTGGTTATTTCAGAAGGTTGTGTTGTGGCCTTTGGGGTCTAATGTTGTTTTGTTTTCATCCTCGGGGGTGACATGGTTTTGTTAATTGAGGTGTGGTGTATGGTTACATGTGAGGTGTGGTACATGGTTAGATGCGAGGTGTTGGTGCATGGTTAGATGCGAGGTGTTGGTGCATGGTTAGATGCGTGGTGTTGGTGCATAGTTAATGCGAGGTGTTAGTGCATGGTTGTGTGCGTGGTGTTTGTACATCGTTGGGCATGAGACGTGTTTGGGTTCGAAGTTCTTTTTCTAAAAAGGGTGTTTTGGGAAAGACAGTGTTTTGTGAAAACATTTATGAAAATCGTATAGCGGGACGTTTAGAGTTGGCCTTCGGGTTAGGTTTTATTTTACGGGTTATTGGTTGCCCGAGTGAGTTGATGTCGGGTTGTGTGGCATGTGTATGTCATGTCAGGTTTTGTGGCATGTGATGTCGTATCGGGTTGTGTGGCATGTGATGTCGTGTTGGGTGTGTGGCATGTGATGTTGTGTCGGGTGTTTGGCATGTGATGTCGTGACGGGTTAAGTGGCATGTGATGTCGTGTCGGGTGTGTGGCATGTTATGGGAAACGTAGTGTTTATATGTTGTTTTGTGTATTTAAAACCCTAGTTTTATACAAGCATGTTATAGGATGGATATGTGGTCTTGGTGTATCTAAAACTTTAGTTTTATTTATGCGTGTGTGTGTAGAGAGTGATATGGATGAAAAGGTTGTTCGATACACGTTAGCTCTGGTTAACGATGGACAAAAAAGTGATCTGATAAATGTTAACTCTGGTTAACAATGTGTTTATGTGCGTGGGAATCTGAGGGACAAAAAAGTAGTCCTAACGATGCATCTATGTGCGGGTATCTAAAGGACAAAAAAGTGGTCTTGAAGTTGCGTGAATTGCTTGAGTTATATGTGGTGTGTTGTGTGGGATGCATGTGTTGCGTTGTGTGGGTGGCATGTGTTACGTGGTGAGTGTTGCATATAGTGTGTTGTGTGGGATGAATGTGTTGCGTCGCGTGGGTTGCATGTGTTGCATGGGTTAACTCTAGTTAATAGTGCATTAGATGGGGCTGTGGTCTTTCGGTGAAAGCCCAAGAAGATCCCTATGTTGGGTGTGAATCATCGTGATATTATAGAGTTGCATGTGGAACACGTGAGAGTTATTATATATATATATATATATATATATATATATATATATCTGTGTCACTTGCAGGGCTCGTGGGAGTCATTATATATATCTTAATTGCATGTGGGGCTCGCGAGAGTCGATATTTGCATGTGAAGCGTTACAGCATATTTGTATACATATAAAAGTATTTTCAAACTTATTTTGAGGCTCGAGCGAGTTGTAACATATACATTACTCTGCTAGCATGTTTTTCTTTTGTTTCTTATTTTTCTTATTTCTGCTAAGCTTTTGCTCATGGTGTGCGATTTGAAATGTTTTTCAGGTCCATAAGGTTATGTTGGATGACCGGGAGGAGCCAGTTTGGGCAGAAGTCCTGTAGTCTTCTCTTTTTGTTCTGTGTGGATCATGTATGTTTTACATGTTTTGGTTCTAAACCATGTATCGTAAGCCTGTGAGCGATATATTTAATGCATGTATGCTGTTATCTTGAGGGTAAAACATCAGGTTAGGTGTTACTTTTTAGCTTTGTATAGTTGTTTGTGGGTATTTCACATGGCTGGGGGTTTAGGCCGTGACAACTTGGTATTAGAGCTCTGGGTTTGAATTCCTAAGAGCTGTGGAAATAAGGTGTATCGCCTTGTGAGGTTGATTGCGTGTGCTTGATTGTATGTGTTTAGATGTTTTGATAACAAAAACATAATAGCTTTATGAGTATGTGAATGATGTGTATATCTGAGCAAGGGGTTGAAGCTTCAGGTTGATCAGTCTTGTCTTCGAGCACTTGGGTTAACGGGCTTGGAAGTCGAGTTAGAAATGCATTTGGTCGATGTATTTTATGGCAAGTAGTCTAAGTTGGTTATCTAAATTGATGTGTCACTCTTGTTAGTTCTCCTCGGTATGTGGGGTTTGTTTAGCATGATTATGTGTTTTGAGTTAAGTGATAACATGATGCACGAAAGCTTATGTGATTACGTTGCTTTCGTACAGATGTGATGTCTACGTGAAAAGGACGAGGCCATAGTTGAGGCCGTGGCCGTGATTTAGGTAAAAGGGATATGTCAATCCCTGATGCTTGGGATGCAAATGCTTGCCAAGGACCAATTGACACGGTAGAGTTGATGAGTGCAATGGTAGACTCCGTGGGTTGTGTGCTGGGTTGTGGGTGTACAGACATCGGTTTGTGAGGATATGAGGTTGGGACAAGTTGTAGATCCCGTGTCTTTGAGGTAGTTAGCCATTGTTTAGAGTACCTAGGAATGGTTTGGCTAACCAGCTCTCATGCCTGTGTCGATTGTGATCAACGGAGTCATTTTCTTTGACCTTGTGGCGAATTTTGGGGATAAAATTCTTTTAAGGGGGTAGAGTTGTGAGAACCTAACTCGTTTTCATTTTATGGTGTTTTTCGACGCACAATTTATCATTTTATTGTTGCTTGTTTATGTGCCTTTTATGCATGATTGGGCTTAGATATGCATGTTGGGTTGGAAATCGGGGGCGTTAGGCGTTGTGGTGCGAATTTAAAAAAAAATATTTTCGTGGCCTATAAATATCAAGCCTTAGATATTTTCAAAAGAAATTTTATCTCTCTAGCTTTTGAAACCCTTGAAATCTCTGCCTTCTCTATAGATTTTGAGGGGCTCAGGGATTATTTTTAGCGATCAGATAGCGGATTCTTAGTATCCTTGTGGTGCACTACGCATTCATCTAAATGGAATTTTATTCTGACGAAGTTTATTTTTTTTACGTGGTTAAAGGCGTCGAGTTTTTCACTAAATGAGGTAGAATCCTAGACTCTCATGTCTTAAAAGGTGTTACATCTAGTCGTATGTGTTTTTACCATTTAAAAATGAATGAAAATTTGATTTACATTTCAAAAAGTTAGGTTTTGGTTCAAAATCATTTTCAGTTGATTTCGGTTGGATGAAATGGGGTTTTTTGTATTCTTTTCATTGTTTCTTAGTAGTTTTGGGCTTGTGTATGTCCAAGGGTAACAAACGGGAGTTTGGATGCTTCAATTCTGGGGTTAGAAGGACGGATGCGTAACTAGGGTTCCATTTCTGCCATGGTCCAATTAACTGGACTGGGTGGTTCACTCAATTGGGGGTGAGGATCCAGTCGACTGGCCTGGGTTTAGGTTTTTCTGTTCTTTTTCCAGTAGATTTTCAGTCGACTAAATTATGGGGTTTAGTCGACTAATGTCCTGTTGGGGTTGTTTTGGTTGTTTCAGGAGGTCGTGTTGTGGCCTTGGGGGTCTGTTATTATTTTGTTGTCATCCTTGGGAGTGACGTGGTTTTGTTAATCGAGGTGTGGTGCCTGGTTAGATGCGACGTGTGGTGCATGGTTTGAAGCAAAGTGTGGTGCATGGTTAGATGCGAGGTGTTGGCGCATAGTTAGATGCGAGGTGTGGTGCATAGTTAGATGCAGAATGTTAGTGTATAGTTAGATGCGAGGTGTTGGTGCACGGTTAGATGCGAGGTGTTGGTGCATGATTGTGTGCGTGGTGTTTGTACATCGTTGGGTGTGAGACATGTTTGGGTCTGAAGTTCTTGTTTTAAAAAGGGGGTTTTGGGAAAGACGGTGTTTCGTGAAAATGTTTATGAAAATCGTATGGTGGGAGGTTTGAAGTTAGCCATCAGGTTAGGTTTTGTTTTGTAGGTTGTTGGTCGTGTCAGGTTGTGTGGCATGTGATGTCGTGTCGAGTTGTGTGGCATGTGATGTCGTATTAGGTCGTGTGGCATGTGATGTCGTGACGGGTTAAGTGGCGAGTGGTGTCGTTATGTAAAACGTAGTGTTTATACGTGGTTTTGTACATTTAAAACTCTAGTTTTATTTATACATGTTGTAGGACGGATATGTGGTCTTGGTGTATCTAAAATTTTGATTTTATTTATGCGTGCGTGTAGAGTGATATGGACGAAAAAATGGTCCGATGAACGTTAGCTTTGGTTAATGACGGACAGAAAAGTGGTCCAATAAATGTTAACTCTAGTTAACAATGCGTTTCGTGTGCATGGTAATCTGAGGGATGAAAAAGTGGTCCTAATGTTGCATATGTGAGAGGGTATCTAGAGGACAAAAAAGTGGTCCTGAAGTTGCGTGAATTGCTTGTGTTGCACCTGTTGCGTTGTGTGGGATGCATGTGTTGCGTCGTATGGGTGGCATGTGTTGCGAGATGAGTGTTGCACATGGTGCGTTGTGTGGGATGCATGTGTTGCGTGGTGAGTGTTGCATGTGGTGTGTTGTGTGGGATGTATGTGTTGCGTCATGTGGGTTGCATGTGTTACATGGGTTAACACTGGTTAACAGTGCATTAGATGGGACTGTGGTCATTCAGTGAAAGCCTGAGAAGATCCCTGTGTTGGGTGTTAATCATCACCATATTATAGAGTTGCATGTGGGGGTCGTGAGAGTTGTGGTATATATATATTTGTGTTACAAGTAGGGCTCGTGGGAGTCGTTATAAATATCTGTATTGCATGTGGGGCTCGCGAGAGTTGATATTTGCATGTGAAGCATTGCTGCATATTTGTATATATATAAAATTATTTTCAAATTGTTTTCAAGGCTCTTGGGAGTCATAATATAAAATTGTTTTCAAACTTGTTTTGAGGCTCGGACAAGATGTAACATAGATATTACCTTGTTAGCATGTTTTTCTTTTGTTTCATGTTTGTCTAGTTTCTACCAAGCTTTGGCTCACGTTGTGTTACAAGGTGAGGGTTAATTCACACCTTAAGATTATTATGAATAGTGCTTATCCTTTTAATCATGAAATAATTATTAATTTGCATATATTTAATATTCGTTATTTTAATTCATTAGAGGGAGCGATCTTTTACGGGTCTATATTCCCGGTGAGTTTGATAGCGGTATTATTTATATGGTAAATATTAATTATTGACAGAATTTATGTCCCGAATGATCGGTATTGACGATACCCCCTTAAGGATGCTTATAAATTTTGACCGGGTCAAACCTTGTAGGTGGATTTAATTATCCGGCAGTCAAATAAGTGAAGCAGAAGGACTTGAGGAATATCAAGATGCCGATTAAATTAAATTGTCAGTAATTAAATTTAATTGGCGGGTATCAAGAATCTTAGCATAGGGAGAAATGGTATGCATTTAATAACATGAGCTCAATACAAGAAGGTTTTGAGATTATGGGTCAGAGTGCAATTATATTTCTTTACTGGTGTTAACTGTAATTCAGTGTTTTATGAAAATTACAGAAATCGCTGCTTATTTTCCATAATTGCAGATACCGCTATGTGTCTTATTTTTATTACAGAAACCGCTGGTAGGTGTTTGTGTTTCACTGGAAGTCTTACTCATAATTATTCTCTAGGTCCATACTGTAACCCTATATATACGCGGGTAAGCTGAATCAGTGTGAGATTGATACATGATATATCAGATAGTTGTATCTCATATATCATATATGATATTATTTTTATCTTTCAAAGACTTAAATATATCGGAGTTCTGCCGGTACAAGTTCTAGGAGGATCGTAGCCCACACTACGTTCGAGGATCGTGTAAGAGAATACTGTAGAAGATATGACTGGAGTTTCAACTCGAAATCATGTCATAGTTGAAGATTGGATCTACAAGAGGTATTTTTCTAAATTAACTTTGGTTGCACATGTTTTATTTTGATCGTTCTTCATCAAAAGTTTTATCTCGAGCCCGTTTCGACGTTTGCCCGTCTAGTTAATTTTTTACCGAAAATTGGTTTACAAAAATAATGAACTTGGCAGTATTGCTTCCAACATATTGGTATCAGATCCGTTTTATTTTTTATTTACGGTTATCGGCATCATGTAAATTTAGAACTGTTGCTAACTTTATTTTGCAAGAGTTCTAATCCCAATTTTATGATCATCATTTATTTTCATGTTTGATTGATTGCGTGGATGATGATTTATTATTATTTTTAATCACGTGGGTTGACCGTGATAGATTAAGTTTTTTAGATCGAATATGAACCTATGGGACATAGGTTTCGATGTAAAAATATTTTTATGTTCTTTAAGTTTTTTTTTTCTAGTTTATTAGAAAAAAAATAAGAACAGGTATGGGGACAACCGGTGGTGGAAGGCAGCGGCAATCGGCGGTGATTCCGGTGGTTTTAACCGCAAATAAATAATTTTTTTTATACTTTGCAATATTTTTTTTTCTCTAGTTTTTTTCTAGTTAATAAAAAAAAGAAAAGAAAAAAAGAAGAAAGCAAGAGCAAGCCGCCAGAGCAACCAAGGCCGCCGACGGAAGACCGGTCAATGTTCGGAGCAAAAGCATAATTGATTTCCAAGCAAACGGTGCCAAATAGTGCGTGCCTAAATCCAAGCACCTATCCTAAACTAGCAGCGCCATAGGCTATTTTGAAGCAGCGATTTTGGCCTAAAAAATTGATCTAACCACACGCACAAGCAGCCGGGTTTCCAGCCAAGCTTTCAGCGATTTCGGCAATCCCTACGGCAATTCCCAAGCTGCACAACTAGCACAAAATTCCATTGGTGTGTTTTTCATAACATACAAATGGGTTGGAAGCAGCTTTTTCGTAACAGCCGAGCCAAATGCTGCGCTCAACGAAACACTGTGATGCAAATATACCAAGCCGCAACAGTGCTGTCTCCCAATCAGAAGCAATAGCAACCAGTGGCTTCCAATTGGGATTACAAAGTGCAACGTGAGTCCAAGGCTGCTGAAGCAAACAGTGTTTTTTCAAACTGAAAACTTATTCTTAACAGGATACTGAAACTCTTTAAGAGTTTCAGATGGATTATAAAATCGTGATATTTTTTATTTATCTTGCATTTAATTTATTTTTATATTATAATTGCATGGATGATAATTATTAATTTTATTTATCCTATTAATTTAATTAATTTAAAATTTTGAATTTAATTAAAATATTTTGTAATGAAAAATAAAATAAAATTTTCTTTAATTAATTAATATTAATTAAATACAATTTTTTTAGATATTTTATTATTTACAAAATATCACGTTAAAGATAAATTTTTTTAAATCGAATATCTTGAAAAAATGTGAAAATTTATTCTGGATTTTGAATTAATTAAATAGAAAAATGATTAATCGAAATAAATTATTATTTTTTGAAAAATGTGAAATAGAAAATAAAATAAATAAATGCATTTAATAACTACCTTAGCTAAAAAGCTGGAGAAAAATTGTGCATTTATTAAATTTTATTTGTTACGCTTTTAAATACAAAAAGATGGTTTGATAAACTATAATATTTAGAATCGTATACATGAAAAGATATTTGATTCTTTCAGTTATGTGACTTTCGAAAGATGGTTTGATAAAGCAGAATTTTTAGAATCGTGTACACGAAAAGATTTTTTATTCTTTCAAATCGTGTGACTTTCGAAATTAATAAATTTATTTTAATTCAATGGATTTTTATAACCCTCAAAAAATATTATAAAAATCTAAGTGGGAGACATAATTTTTTCATAGATAAATCCTGCCAGTTTGTAGGCGATGCAATTAAACTCTGCATGTTGGCAGTAAGGCCTTCCTCCCCAACGGACAGATTAATTACGGTATCGCTAGTATAAATCTCCTTTAGGGATAATTCTGGATAATTGTTAGTGTGGATCACTTCTCCAATTAAATGGTTCATTACGAAGCGATTAATTTGAGATTAGATAATGGTTAACACTTAATTGTATATAATAGTATTTTCTCTAACTGAGTTACTGCTATTATATAATGGACCGATACTATGCCAGCTATTTAATTTTACTTGGCATGTTCAATTGCCTAGATAGTAAAATTAAAAGGAATTGACATGTTTAGTCTTATGAAAGATAGTAGACGTCCACCCAACGTGGCATGCTATTCTCAGGTAATCAGGCTGCTCGCGAATTGATTTTAAAATGGTAGAAGGAACCAAATTAAAATGAATTTAAAGTTTTGCTCATCATAATTAACAATTTTTTTAATTATGTGATTCTCATGATTAAAATGGATTTCAACCCACTCGCTTCAATACTGAAAGAAAACGAACTTACGAGACCAGATTTTGTTGACTGTAAATGTAATTTGGATATGGTTTTAACTACAAATGGTATTCTTTCAATTCCAGAAAATGTGTCTGTTTCAGAAAAAGGTTCTTCCTCGGGGCCACAAGCAATGAAGAAGAAAAAGGTTAAAAAAAAGGGAGACTTGTTTTCCAGGGTAGTTAATGGACCACAGACTGTGTGAGAAAGCCGAAAGGCAGATGTTTTCACTGCAACCAGAACTGGCACTGGAAAAAACTATGTCCAGTATTTCTCAGAAGGCATAACAAATAAGGTAATTTCTGTTCACTGGTTATAGAAACATGTTTAGCGGTGTTATCTATCGGTACCTTGTGTGTAGATACGGGAGCCACTAATCATATCTGCAATTCATTACGGGGGTTCTAAAAAATCCGACAACTTAGTGATGGGGAGATTTACCTGCATATGGGCAATAATACAAAAGTAACAGTAGTTGCAGTAGGAGATGTCACTCTTAATTTTGGTAGAGATCGAGTTTTAATATTGAGAGATTGTCTTTATGTACCTGCCATTATAAGAAACTTAGTTTTCCTTTCTGGATTGGCTAAAGATGGATAGTTTTTTTATTTTAATAACTCTGTGGTTATTAAGGATAATAAACTGATTATCTGTTCTGGTACATTGGTGAATGAACTTTATATTATTACTCTAATATCACCTACACTGTAACTAACTGAAACGAATAATACATCTATATTATCATATAAGAGAAAATTTCATCTTTAATGAACCAAACGTTTTTTTAGCACTTACACTGGGGTCATATTAATCTAAAAATGATAAACAGACTGGTAGCAGATGAACCTTTGAGTTCATTAGAAGTGGAGGTAGTTTTAGTCTGTGAATCTTGTTTAGAGGGTAAGATGACCAAGAGGCCCTTTTCGGCTAAAGAACTGTTGGAGCTGGTTCATTCTAATGTGTCTGGTCCAATGACAATCCGGGATAGAGGTGGCTTTGAGTACTTTGTCAGTTTCATTGATGACTACTCAATGTATAGATACATTTACCTGATGCACTATAAGTCCGAATGCTTTGAGAAATTCAAAGAATTCAAGGGGGAGGCGGAGAAGCGTCTTGGTAAAAGTATCAAATTACTACGATCCGACCGTGGTGGAGAATACCTCTTTGGAGAGTTTAAGGACTACTTATCATCTGAGGGAATTACATCCCACTTGACTGCACCTGCCACTCCACAGCAGAATAGTATAGTAGAAAGAAGGAATATAACTCTTATAGAGATGGTAAGGTCAATGATGAGTTATTCAAGTTTATCACATTTGTTTTGGGGACTCTCTTTAGAGACAGCATCTTACATTCTGAACATGGTGCCCCTTCTAAGTTAGTACCTTCTACTTTCGTAGAATTGTGAACCGGACTTAAGTCTAGTCTTAAACACATTCGGATTTAGGGGTGTCCATCACATGTGCTGAAAGGGAATGCATATAAGTTGGAATCAAGGATAGAAGTCTGTTTATTTTTGGGGTATCCAAAGAGAACGAAAGATGGTCTATTTTATAATCTTAAGGATCAGAAGGTAATTGTTAGCACCAATGCTAGACTCCTAGAAGAGGATTATAGTTTGGATCACTGGCCCAAAAGCAAAATTATTCTGGAAGAACTGAGAGAAAATACTAGTAGAATGGAAAAGAAATCACAAGTTATTGATATTCCATTACCTCATCGTAGTGGGAGGATTATCAAGACAGGTGCAAATCAAGAATAGAGTGTTGATGCACAGGGTTCAGATTCTGCACAGCCTGTTACTGTGAGTACACAGACACAAGTAGTGCCTCGTCGTAGTGGGAGAGTTGTTCATCAACCTGACCGGTATATGTTCTTGGGAGAGTCTTTTAACAGGATATCGATAGAACTGGATACCAAGCCCTGTAACTACAGTGAAGCATAACAATACAAAGATACAGATATTTGGCAAAGGCTTATAAATTCATAGATGAAATCTATGTATTCCAATCAGGTCTGGGAACTTGTAGAACCACCGAAGGGATAAAACCCATTAGATGCAAGTGGATCTACAAGAGGAAGAGAGGAGTATACGGGAAGGTAAAACCTTAAAAGATAGACTTATTGCTAAATGGTTCACTCAAAAAGAAGGGATTGATTATGAAGAAATATTTTTGCCGGTAGCCATGGTTATGTCTATCTGGATTCTCTTATCTATTGTCGCTCATTTCGATTATAAAATTTAAAAAATGGAAGTCAAGACAGCTTTCCTTAACGGAAGTCTTGACGAGTGTATCTATATGATACAACCAGATAGATTCATTGCAAAGGGCTAGGAGCACATGTTGTGCAAGCTTAAAAGATCCATTTATGGACTAAAGCAGGCATCGAGGTATTGGAACACTCGATTTGATGAAGCTATAAAATCTTATGATTTTGATCAAAGTTCGGATGAGTCCTTTGTGTACAAGAAGCGTGATGGAAGTGTGGTGATCTTCTTAGTACTTTACGTAGACAATATCTTACTCATCAGAAACAATGTTGGGGCATTATCTACGGTTAAAGTATGATTATCTGAGCAGTTCGATATGAAGGACTTGGGAGAAGCTAGTCACATCCTTGGGATCAAGCTTATGCGAGATCGGAAACAAAGGATGTTGTGTGTATCACAAGTAAAGTATATCGATGATATCCTTGCTCGTTTGACCATGCAGGATTACAAGAAAGGGTTTCTCCCTTTCAGGCATTGAATCACTCTATCAAAGGATTAGTGTCCTAAGAAACCTGATGAGATAGAGAAGATGAAGGCAGTTCTTTATGCTTCAACGGTAAGAAGCCTTATGTATATTATGCTTTGCACTAGACCCGACATCTCTTTTGTCATTGGCATGGTTAGGAGATACCAGTCTAACCTAGGGCAAGAGCATTGGACTGCGATAAATAACATAATCAAGTACCTGAAAAGGACTAAAGATTATATGTTGGTTTACCAAGTAGACAGTCTGGTACATTTGGGGCACACAGACTCAGATTTTCAATCTGATAGGGATTCCCGTAAGTCTACCTCAGGATATGTTTTTACCTTAGGGGGTGAATCTATAAGTTGGAGGAGTATCAAGCAGTTCTGCATTGCTGATTCCACCATGGAGGCCGAGTACGTGGCAGCTTCTGAAGGAATATAACTCTATGACAATCCGGGCTAGAGGTGACTTTGAGTACTTTGTTAGTTTCATTGATGACTACTCAAGGTATAGATACATTTACCTGATGCACTGTAAGTCTGAATGCTTTGAGAAATTTAAAAAATTAAAGGTGGAGGCGAAGAAGCATCTAGGTAAAAGTATCAAATCACTACGATCCGACCGTGGTGGTGAATACCTCTTTGGAGAGTTTAAGGACTACTTATCATCTTAGGGGATTACATCCCAGTTAACTGCACCTGCTACTCCACAGCATAATAGTATAGTAGAAAGAAGGAATATAACTCTTATAGAGATGGTAAGGTCACAATGATGAGTTATTCAGGTTTACCACATTTGTTTTGGGGACTCGCTTTAGAGACAACGGCTTACATTCTAAACATGGTACCTTTTAAGTTAGTACCTGCTACTTCCATAGAATTGTAGACCGGACGTAAGTCTAGTCGTAAACACATTCGGATTTAGGGGTGTCCAGCACATGTGCTGAAAGTGAACGCAAGTAAGTTGGAATAAAGGATAGAAGTCTGTTTATTTTTGGGGTATCCCAGGGGAATATAAAGATGGTCTATTTTATAATCCTAAGGATCAGAAGGTCATTGGTAGTACCAATGACCGATTCATAGAACAGGATTATATTATGGATCCAAGGCCCAAAAGAAAAATTGTTCTGGAATAACTACGAGGAAATACTAGTAGAACGGAAGAGAAACCATAAGTTATTGATATTCCAATACCTCATCGTAGTGGGAGGATTATCAGGACATGTGTAAATCAAGAATAGGGTGCTGATGCACAGGGTTCAGATTCTGCAAAGCCTGTTACTGCGAGTATACAGACACAGGTAGTGCCTTGTCGTAGTGGGAGAGTTGTTCATCAACCTGACCAGTATATGTTATTGGGAGAGTCTTTTGACAGAATATCGATAGAACTAGATACCGAGCCCTGTAACTACAATGAAGCACAACAATACAAAGATGTAGATCTTTGGCAAATGGCTATAAATTCAGAGATAAAATCTATGTATTCCAATCAGGTCTGGGAACATGTAGAACCATCCGAAGAGATAAAACCCGTTAGATGCAAGTGGATCTATTAGAGGAAAAGAGGAGTAGACGGGAAGGTAGAAACCTTCAAAGATAGACTTGTTGCTAAATGGTTCACTCAAAATGAAGGGATCGATTATGAAGAAATATTTTTGTCAGTAGCCATGCTTATGTCCATCCGGATTCTCTTATCTATTGTCGCTCATTTCGATTACAAAATATGGCAAATGGACGTCAATACAGCTTTTCTTAACGGAAGTATTGACGAGTGTGTCTATATGATACAACCAGATGGATTCTTTACAAAGGGCCAGGAGCACATATTGTGCAAGCTTAAAAGATCCATTTATGGACTTAAGCAGGCATCGAGGTCTTGGAACACTCGATTTGATCAAGCTATAAAATCTTATAATTTTGATCAAAGTCCAGATGAGTCCTGTGTGTACAAGAAGCGTGATGGAAGTGTGGTGATCTTCTTAGTACTTTATGTAGACGATATCTTACTTATCGAAAACGATGTGGGGGCATTATCTACGGTTAAAGTATAGTTATCTGGGTAGTTTGATATGAATGACTTGAGAGAAGCTAGTCACATCATTGGGATCAAGCTTATGCGAGATCGAAAACAAAAGATGTTGGGTGTATCACAAGAAAAGTATATCGATAATATCCTTGCTCGTTTTACCATGCAGGATTCTAAGAAAGAGTTTTTTCCTTTCAGACATGGAATCACTCTATCTAAGGATCAGTGTCCTAAGAAACCTGATGAGATAGAGAAGATGAAGGCAGTTCCTTATGCTTCAACAGTAGGAAGCATCAAGCTTATGCGAGATCGAAAACAAAAGATGTTGGGTGTATCACAAGAAAAGTATATCGATAATATCCTTGCTCG
>JAOTRH010373827.1:0-19305 GCA_034768845.1 Heliamphora exappendiculata | reverse complement strand
TTTTACCATGCAGGATTCTAAGAAAGAGTTTTTTCCTTTCAGGCATGGAATCACTCTATGTAAGGATCAGTGCCCTAAGAAACCTGATGAGATAGAGAAGATGAAGACAGTTCCTTATGCTTCAACAGTAGGAAGCATCATGTATATTATGCTTTACACTAGACCCGACATCTGCTTTGCCGTTGGCATGGTTAGCAGATATCAGTCTAACCCAGGGCAAGAGCATTGGACTGCGATAAAGAATATAATCAAGTACCTGAAAAGGACTAAAGATTATATGTTGGTTGACCAAGCAGACAGTCTAGTACCTTTGAGGTACACAGGCTCAGATTTCTAGTCTGACAGGGCTTCCCGTAAGTCTATATCAGGATATGTGTTTACCTTAGGAGGTGTAGCTATATGTTGGAGGAGTATCAAGCAGTCCTGCATTGCCGATTCCACTATGGAGGCCGAGTACGTGGCAGCTTCTGAAGCAGCCAAGGAGGACATTTGGCTCAGGAACTTCCTAATGGATTTAGAGGTGGTACCTTCTGTTTAGTCGGCTATTACACTTTACTGTGACAATCGCGGAGTGGTTACAAACTCGAAGAAGCTAAGGGTCCATAGGAAAGGTAAGTATATTGAGCGTAAGTATCACATGATACGAGAAATTATATAGGGAGGTGATGTTACTGTGACCAAGATTGCATTATGATACAACCTTGTAGATCGTTTTACAAATAGCTTACCGGTTAAGACTTTTGATAGTCATATAGAGGGCATGGTAGTCAGATGTATAGCAGTATGATTTTGAGTATAAGTGAGAGATTATTAGGGTTGGTATACTAAAAACCATATTTTTAGTATTTTATTTAATTTTAATAAAATTAGTTTTTTATTTTGGGATAATCTTTATGAGCAATGTATGTATATTACTTTTTTGTTATGCATGGATGTCCGATATTCTATATAGTATTTAATCTGATGTGTAGAGTACGGCTTACACACAGAATACTAGATTTTAGATTTTTGCAGAATATAAGTTTTATGTTCACAGTTTAGATGGACATGGACATACCATCGGTACGACTGTGGCACAGAGTTTTAATAGGCCTGTCTTGGTTATAAAAAATAGATAATAGTGTCGTCTATTGTTCCGACTGTCTGTGTCAGTACACTTAGTGTGCATCAAATGGGATATTTGGACTAATTAATTTAGTACCGACTACTGACTATATAAATTAATTCACACCCCAAGGTTATTATGAATAGTGTTTATCCTCTCAATTCTGAAATAATTATTAATTTGCATATATTTAATATTCGTTATTTTGATTCATTAGAAGGTGCGGTCTTTTATGGGTCTATATTCCCGGTGAGTTAGGTAGTGGTATTATTTATATAAAAAATATTAATTATTAACGAAATTCACGTTTCGAATGATTGGGATTGACAATACCCCCTTAAGGATGCTTATAAGTTTTGACCGGGCCAAACCCTGTAGGTGGATTTAATTATCCGGCGGTCAGATAAGTTAAGCGGAAGGGTTTAAGGAATATCAAGATGCCGATTAAATTAAATTGTCAGTAATTAAATTTAATTGGCAGATATGAAGAATCTTAACGTGGAGAGAAATAGTAAGCATTTAATAACAGGAGCTCAATCTAAGAAGGTCTTGAGATTATGGGTCAAAAGGCAATTATAGTTTTTTAGTAGTGTGAACTGTAATTCAGTGTTTTATTGAAATTGCAGAAACTACAGTTGGTTTTCCATAATTGCAGATTTCGCTATGCATCTTACATTTATTACAAAAACCGTTGGTAGGTATTTGTGTTCCACTGGAAGTCTGACACATAATTACTCCACAGGTCCCTACTGTAGCCCTACATATACGCGGGTAAGCTGAACCAGTTTGAGATTGGTACATCATATATCAGATAGTTGATATCTCATATATCATATATGATATTTATTTTTTTCTTTCAAAAACTTAAATATATCGGGGTTTTACCGGTACAAGTTCTCGGAGGATCGTAACCCGCACTATGTTCGAGGATGGCATAAGGGAATACAGTAGAAGATTTGACTAGAGTTTTAACTTGGAATTAAGTCGTAGTTAAATATTGGATCTACAATAGGTGTTTTTCTAAATTAACTTTGGTTGCACGAGTTTTATTTTGATCGTTCTTCATCAAAAGTTTTATCTGAAACCCGTTTCGGCGTTTGCCCATCCAGTTTATTTTTTTACCGAAAATCATTTTACAAAAACAATGATATTGGAAGTATTGCCTCCAACACTAGGATGCTTATTAAGCGTCAATCCAAAGTCTCATAAAAGGTAGCGACGAACCCATGAAGCCTAAATCCCTTTTTATAATAAAAACCTCCAATTCAATTTCAAATATGACAACCAGGGACGTCCTACATCCACAACCACTGAATAAATGATTTTTGTGTTCACTCAACCCAATTGAAAGAAACGAAAGAGATTCCGATAAGCCAAGATGACATGTAGGAATATTCATGATGTGCAATATGTTTCTCGTGTGCAATTAATCATAGTATGACATATAAATATGATATGACACATGTTACAACTTGCTAAGGTATTAAGTTCAAGCATGTGAGGCATAACCACAATTTATACAACATAGAATTGAACGATTGGCATGAGTTAATTTCATCAAAAGCATCATTTTCGTACACTAATTACTCAAAAAGTTCATAGAAGGTTCGCATACTCAAGTCCCATAAGTAACACATCACTAGTACACAGCCAATTTTAGGTAATTGTTCGATTGCTAGTTTTAAAGTTACTACAGTATTTTGAAGTACTTAGACGTGGATTTAATTTCTAAATTTTGAACAATAATTAGATAAAGCTATTTTCTACAACTTTCTTGTTTATCACTAAGGTTAGACTCTAGGGAAAAAAGGTCATTTGATTTAATTTAAGAAAAACAATTCTGCACTTTTTAGAGAAAATTGCAGAATTTAGGCATCTGTTGGCCACGGTTTTCGGGCATCAATTCAAGGGCTATGACTCTGATATTTGGTGAGCATTTATTTTAAGATGTCTCGTAAAATATTCATGTTTTGTTATAGGGCAAGTTGTTTGGAAAATATTTGAGAGTTTGGAAAATTTATAAAAAGGGTTCAATCTGCCTAAAAAGGGTCTGCATAGTGTATCTTTAACAGAGAATGCTCAAAATCTTGAGAAAATCTCCCAAGGGTATTTTGTGCTGATATTCTCTCAGTATTTAATTTAATATATTAGCTACTTTTTTCATGTTTACCACCTTTGGATTTGGCCTATAGGAATTTAGGTTTTAGGTCTCACAAAAATTTGTGACAGAGAGGTCTATCAGTTACTAAACCTTAATAGTGACTTTGGGGAGTGTTTCGACCTATCAAGACTTTATATTGTTGGCTCATACTTGGTGGAAAGAAAGATAAATATGTACTATACAAGTTTTATGTTTCGACCCAAGCTCTGTTCTCACTCTAACTTAGTGGTTGTAGGTCTGCAACTCACAGTGGTCAAGATCTGACACTCTTTGGAAGAAATGATACATCTGGAGTTCTACTCAACGAAATTACTTCAAACCAATTTTTTATGCACCAGAACTCAAAACTCTAAATCTGGACACAAAAATCACTTTAGGATCATTTTGCTACATTTAGTTATGCTATTTTAAAGTTGGTGGTAGAATCTTGATATGCCCAGAAAAGCGAGTAACTTAGGATTTTAATAACTTAGCTCATGCAATGTCCATTTTTATTGTGTTTTTCTTTGCATGCCTACTATAAACTCACATAAACCAAAACTCCAAAATATATTTAAGCCATAAAACTCAAGAAATACATCCATGGAAACACATGCAAAGCTTGCTCTTACATAAACAGCCCATAAACTACTCCTACGACACCTTTTTGAGTTATTTTTCATTTTATCTTCATAGGGTTGATTATAGAGATGGATTGAAGGTTATCTTAAGGGAGAATATCAGAGGGTTTTCGAGAGTTTACTTACCTCTTTTGATGCTACAAAGAATGAAGGAAAATATGAAATTGGCTTTAGTGCTTCCTCCTAGCTCCCTCTTTCTTCTTCCTTCCTTCTTCTCTCATTCTTCTATCTTAGAACACTTAGAATATTTTTTATGGTTGCTCTCCCTCTCTCACTCCCTCTCTCAGCCGAATGTGTACGAAGAGAATGGGGGCTTATGCCTTGTTTTTATAGAAAAAAATTATAATGGAAGATAATAATTGCAATGAAGCATTAAATTGAAATTTCTTCAATTTTATTGGTTGCATGGGAGGTGGGAGTGGCTTGAGAGATATATTTTCAGACTTGGGGCAGGTAAATTTCTGCCAGGCCTGTTTGGGAGACTAAAAAGCTAATTGTTGCATTTAATTTGGGTTTTAAATTAAGTTTTGGTACCATTTTGTGGAAGAATATGCATAAAATATTAATTTTATATAACTTTTTGGTGTCTAAACATACTAAAATCTATTATATTAATGTATTTATAATTAATTTAGTCTTTCCATGATTTATCATAATTTTGATAGAAATTAATTAAATAAATGTAGGCTTTTAAGCAAAATTAAGCTAATTTGACAAAAATTGACTTTTTAACTTATTTATTGTGTATAGACTTTAAATAATTATTTTTTTTTGGTTTTACTGACCTAAATTATTATATTATTGAATATATTATTTGTATAAAGAGTATTTGGTAAAAATAATACTTAATTTATATATAATTTTTTTTATATTTTTAAGCTTAAAAAGAAAAAAAGTATCTTTTTTGGCACATTCTCTTAGGTGGCCATCCATGCTAGGGAAATTTGGTTATTTTTGTTGTTATTTTATATTTTATTAATTAATTATATATAAAAATCTAATTTTGGGTGTCTATGTGTTAAATTTTAAATTTTTATGACTTCTTACCGTACTATGGGCAAATTGGTCATTTTACCTTAATTATGAAATTTTTTTATTTTTAGATTAAAATTTTATGTTATTAACTTAATTTAAGTTGTTCTAAGACTTTTTTGAGTGTTAGGATTTTACCTCTGAGTATTTGGTCTATTTTAGGATTTTCGGATCAAATTTGGAATTTCAGGTTACTTAGGGTTTTTCTTGTTCATGTAGCGACTTAGGTTCTCATTGTATCCGTCGCTCATACTAGGGTTTGAGCCAGATTGTTACAAATGAGTTCAAATCCTTTTAAATACTTCCAACTTAGGATTTACTTTAAAGTAAAAGAAAGGTTTAAAGGAGTAAAACACTACCCCAAAAACCAATCCTTTGAAACAAACACCAAAAAATTTCGAAGTTGCCCAGACCGATCGATCGGTGAAAAGATCAATCGATCGATCTCTTGCCTGCACAAGAGAACCGAGAGTATTAATAGACCGATCGGTAGACTGATCGATTGGTCTATCGATCTGTCTTACTCCAGGCCCTTTTTCAAGCCAAAACTTATTTTTTTTCAAGACTTAGGACATTGTATTATCATTCAACACATTTTAGGCAAAGAAATAACCTTTAAAAAAAGGCAAAGTCATTCCAAAATCTCTCTTGGGGCACAAGGGATTATAGAAAATCTTAATTTCTCAACTAAAATGTTTGGGTTTCAAGGTTGGTTCATTACATTTAACTCATATTGGAATTTAAAGGTTCTATACGTCAAACAATTGAAAAAAATAACCCCTCATGATATCCACACAAAAGATTTAAGAATAAGAGAGCATACTACCAAACCCAAAAACGAGTCCAACCTATATCACTACATGCATGTTTCGATTTTTCATTAAAAATTCCAAATTTTTATACTCGACATCGTCATGTGCCACACAACTCATGAGATATAGATACAATAGGTTATCAAAATCGTCAATTTAACTAATAATTATTTCAATTTCAACATATGGGTCCCTTAACCCCAAAATCTCCAATTTTTATGGTTTAAACTCAATTTCAAACCTTAGCCCATCGTTTTTCAAATCGAACCGTATTCAATAACAACATCAAGATAGAAACATGTTAACTCACCCATAGATCTATGGTTTAACCTTCATTAACATCAAACCCTAACCTAGGTTTTTGAAAACCCCATTTTCATTCTCTTATATTCATAAATTCAATGATACAACACACATCATGTAGAACTACAAGCATAGTCATAGATCCTACCTCATAGACGTCCCACCGTCAAGAAACAAGCCTCTAGTGAGCTCAAATCCACCAAAGTCTAAAATGCGCTACTACAAAGGAGCTTCCCATGAACATCCACGCTCTCCAATGGTAGCTTTCTCAAAGAAACGGTAAGATCTTAACCCCCAACGAACATGGAAAGCTCGAAGGATCTCCAAAGGCTAAACCTTAGGTCACCCCTCAGCTTTAAAGAGAGAGGAGAGAAGAGAGATTGAGAAAACCAACTCAATATCCGTAACTTATAGCCTTTGCCCAACACAAACCGCTCGATTGGTCTTAGGGCTGCTCGATCGGTCTCTATGACTGCACTATTGGTCCGACTTTGTACAAGTATATCTCCTTCACCCGAACTCCAAATAGGGTCGTTCTTATGCTCAAATTGAAGCCCAAAAAATCTACTTTCTAATGGTTCAAACCTGATGCTAGGATTCATTTTGTACAAAACATTATGACCAAATTAATAAAATTGTGTCACTTTCCTTCACACACTTTTCGCATATTTTTGTTCGAACTTTCCTTGAAACCTCATATTCTTCCTCGAACATATCTTTCATGCATATTCAAGTTCAAAACATCACCAAGATCAAGTTTTACCCCCATTAACACTTCAATTATTTAAAAAAAAAAAAAAACGGTTCGGGGTCTTACAACTATCCCCCCTTAAATGAATTTCAATCCCGAAATTAAACATTGAATCTCAAGCCAAAACCACCGCAAAGTCCCCACTGTTACTACTATTATCCATAAAACATTGGATAAAGGTCCAACTTGCATTGTCAAAACCTCGATACGAACTCTCACCGAACATTCGAAGTCACATGTTTCACACAAAAACCTTACTCTCGTTCTAGTGATTAATTGATTACCACCCACTTGGATACCACATCGTTATCCTGCTGATGGTAACAACGTCGTCACTGAAGCTAACAAGACGCTCATCCATGAGCAACAGTACAAGCACCCAATTTTGGAGAAAAGCTCACTCAATTCACTTGGAATACCTAAGAACACACTTCATCTAAACCTTTGACCTCTAAACCCTTTTATCAAAACACCACGCTAGAAAACCCAACACTTAAACCATTTCCCACATTTTGAAAGATGTCAAGGCACACCCGTGCCAACCAAAAAATGCTTAAAACATTATTTAAAATCCTCTCTCTAGGCATAAGAGTTGATATAAAAGCTTAAAACCACCGTACTCGATTTTAGTAAAACATTAAAACTGACGACAATAGAAAATAACAACCAACCCAAAGCTATTCTCACGGGCCATACAACATATATGCATTGAAATAAACACCCCAAGGCTTACAAAACACGCTTTCAAGATCGAAGCAATAAACATCCTTACATGATCCAATGACAAAATCGGTAATAAACTACCAAACAACAAAACTCCTATAAATAAATGAAGAGTTTTGTCTTATGCCACTTTGGCTTCACAAGTTCAACACATGTGATTCAAACCACCTGAAAAAGGTTTTTAAAATCCCACAATGTGAGCCGAAGCCCAATAGGAATAGGCCATAATGAAGTAAAAACAGAATATGCAATCACGCAGTATAGAAACGACTCGACTTCACAAGCCTCAAAATGGTTTTTTCCTTTGAAACAAATAACGTCCAACGATTTAAGAAACCATAAACAAAACGTTATTTCTAATTTGGTTCCCATAACTGACAATGATTCCTATGCAACGACTTTGTCGCACCAAGGATAAAGGTAACAACTATAAACTCTCGCCTATTAGCCTAGGTTTGGAGAATCTAATGACCCACTAGATAATGACAAGTTTTATACGAAACTATAACAACAAATACCTTCCATTGGGGTAACCACTCATTTACAGGGATTAATCCAAAAGAGCGAAGTATCAACTTACACAAAGTTTTTAGACTTTCACTAAGGAGCAATGTCGGCTCAAGTACACACACATTGCTACAACACATCTATGGAATCATTAAAAACACATACCTCAACTATAACAAAACATTTGTAAACGCACACTGTTAGATACAAAAAGTTTAACGACATTTCTCTACATCACCAATTTAACTATGGAGGCCAACCAACATTTTAAAAATATTTCCACCATTTCAACCGACCAGTTTAAAAACCACGACTCAACCGCAAGGGTTACCCCAAACCTCCAAAACTAAGTTTTCACAACTTTTACATAAATCTCTCCACTTTTCAAAACTCTTCTTTTCGAAAACCACGAGCACACACATATGTCCACCAACGTTGTAGTAAACCAAAAAAAAACATAAAACATGCATTTTGTCAAACTAAACATGGTTTAAATACAAACTCCAACACTTACAGTATTTTAAAACGGTAAAAATGCATATAATCACATTTTGCCCTTTTAAAGCAAGATAGTCTAGAATCCTACCTCGAGTTAAAAACTTGACGCTTTACACTCTGGAGAGAAACTAATGTTGTTAAAATTAGAATCCGTCCGGATGAATGCGAAGGCTTTGGTGAGGATAACAAAGATTGACTATTGGAACATAAAAAATAGAGCCCGAACCATGCTCAAATCTAAAGAGAAGGCATAAGATCTTGTTTTTCTTATGAGAGAGGAAAAAGGAAAGCTTGTTCAACAAGCCTGGTTCAAAAAACCAAGCAATGAGCTATCATATATACAACTTACATTGACAAACCACTCGAGCGGTCTAAAGACCGATCGAGTGGTCATGCCCAGAAAGCTCACCGACTTTTTGCTGCAATGCCTATTAGCACCGGGATTAAAACACACATGTATAACTAGGTTAACCTATGTATAAAACACATAGAAACATGATTTTCTTCAACGATTAAAATAATAGCCAACATGTCACCGATACACATTACCAAATTAAAAGGAATCGGGTCTCACAACGCCTCTCTTGGCTGTTCTCCCAAAGCACTCTATGTATTCCCTCCCTGAGGGTAGTCTCAACAAATGTGGCATGCCTGACCACATTGAAAGTAAGAGAATGGGCCCCTCCCTTGAGTTTAACTCTGTTGCTATTGTTGTCCTCTCTGTTGACAATCCCTAGCATGACGTCCCGGCTATTTGCATGTGTAACATACTATCTCCTGATATTTAGAACGCCCCGATGAACCCATAGATGGTGCAGGCGCTGGTCATGGCTATAGTTGTGCTCCCATGAGGTAAAAACCAGATCCTCATAATTTCTGCCACTTCATCTGATACCCCTCAAATTCTGCCCTTGAAGCTCCCTAGTGTGACTTGCTCTCTTTATTCTTGTGGCTCTCCAATATCCCATTATTAACTCAGATTACGGCTTCCATAATCTCTGTGTGGACTTAAAACCCCAATGCCGTGATCCTATCCTTCATCGAGGGCCAAATACCTCTTTTGAATTGTTTGGTGCGCAACTCCTCCCTTGTTACCATTTTGGGTGCAAAGCACGATAAATTAGGGAACTTGGCTTCATAATGGCCCACTGTTAGACAACCCTGAATAAGGGAGAGAAACTCCTCCCAATACGTATCCCTCGAAGACCCCGTGAAGTACTTCTCCAAGAAAACCCTGATGAAGGTGGCCCACATGCCCTTCACCGTTGTCTTAGCAAATTTCTTCCACTCTCGAGCATCTTCAAGGAGTTGGAAAGCTACTAACTTAACCCTCAGCACATCCTCTATGATCTCCAACCCTCACCTTTAACCACTCTATAGCCACTCTGTAGCTACTAACTTAACCCCCACCTTTAACCACTCTATAGCCATCTTAGGGTCTAGCTCCCCAGGAAAGGTTGGAGGGTCTAACCGCCAAAATTCCCTCTTGGCCACTGTAGCCCTTGGCTCGGGAGCTCTTGCTTCTTCCCTAGCCCATTTAGCTAACGTCCTCATTGTTGTGAGCATCTCTTGAATGACATCTATTCCACCCACCTATTCCTACGGGGAATGCACATCCTCTTCCTTTGGAACTTGGGAATAAGCACGACCTCGACCGCAAGCCCGACCTCTACCTCATCTCGGTAACATCACCCTAGATAAGAAACGAACAAAAGAAGATATAAACAATAAGATCTAAACCCACTAATCTCTCACGGACAACACCGTCCCTCAATATGTTATCACATAACGCATATCATCGCATTTATATGCCTTCTGCAACACACAATGAGGAGCACTAATTGGAATGCCACGTCAATCTGGGTAACTTGTTTGGTTTTCTAGTTAGAATGAATGTCGGCCAAGTGCTTTTCTAACTCAAACCCCAAATTAGTCGATCGGTTGCCCAAGGGCAAGGCACATTATCCTAACAGTCTAACCTCCACGCCCAAATAACACATACCATACGAATGTCAAGTTATATCCAAGATATTTCATGTCAACACACTAAGACATGAATGTCACACGGAATGGATCAACTACTCTCACGGTTCCTATGTAATCGAACTTAAAGCACTAATACCAATCTGTAACGCCCTAACTTCGTAATCATGGAAACCCAAAGGATTCATAAGAGGCGAGCCTAGAAAGAGAAGTGTTTTAAATAAAAGTAACCCATGATTTGAAAAAAAAATGTACACAAAAGAAGGTTTAAAACCTGAAATAACCACCCCTTTTGAAAATTGGCTTTTAAAAAAAGGTACAAAAATCACTCAACTAGCCAAATCGCTCGAGCAGTCTCTCTGCAGTTGCATCATTTTTAACCTATAACAGAGAAATTGAGAGGTGCACATTACCACTCGATAGACTGCTGAAGCAGTCTATTGAGCTGTCCAGCTCTAGACACCTTTCTCAACTTTATTTTTGAAAACCTAACTTCCTACATGAAACATTTGCAAAAGTAAGCCTTTCCTGCCACCCTTTTTATAAGCACAAGAGCAAAGGAGTAGAGAAAACATCTTAAAACATTCCTAGACCAAAATAAATCATCATTAGATCATCATACATCCCTTGATCCCATAACAACATCCTTCAACGCATGCAAGATATGAGTGCGTGGCCTTCAAGCCTTACAAAATGAATTCCCACAAAATAAAAGTATCAAGTCATTGTATCGAATGAATTACATTTACAAGATATACATTTCTCAAAAGATATTTCTATAAGTATGCAATTTGATTCTCTAAAGGTTCAAAAATGGTTCTTATGAGTAAGCTTTTAATTCGACCACCTTCTTTCCATTCGCACCTGAAATGGGCTAAGCACAATGAGTTGAGGCTCGTAGGAAAAAGATGAGATATGAACATATACATGAGATGCGAGAATGATAATGTGAATGCGAAAGACGTTTGAAACCAAAACCAAGTCCACTTTTCTTATAAGTTCTCATTTACGAAATTAGTGGTTTTTCCTTATTAAAACCAACACACACCATATTTAGTCTTTAACCCTATAGTCTCAACTCTAACATACTTATCACAATTTCCCATTTCATTTCCCTTGTTTCACAGTACAACAACATCTTATGGGTTTACATACACACTTATTTCATTGATTTAATTAAGTACAAAAGCCAAACGGTGCCTATAAAGCCCGATGTATTTATCTCCACTGGGCCACGCGAGTCCCAATGGATAAGTACCTGCTCTATAACCCAACACGGAAGCATACATTTTTGGTTTCTCTTATAAACATCTATGGGTGGGCCACCCAAGAGCACGCTTTTACGGGGATTAACCCAAATGAAAGGCCTACCATATATTGCACAAGTTTTTAATCTTTCACTGAGGAGCTACTCGAGCCCAACCTTAGTTATTGAATCCAATAGCATGGTACCTTAATTATATCATTCATGTTTAAACCACTACGAGTCCAACCGTTAAACCTGTTCCTCTCTTCAAACTAAAGACCATTAAGGTTTTAACAATCAACAATTCAAATACTAATATCATCTTATATTTGAATTCACATGGAAATAATAATCAAGCCACATAACTCATATTTTCACATACTTCGAACAATCATTGGAATTTATTCAAAATCCACAACACAACACTAGACCATTTTCACCCATTCCCAAGTTTCACGAAATCTACGTATCAATGAGATGATACAAGTCCCAATTTATAAAAAATTCAATAAATTTCACCATTCTAGTTCAAGAACCCATAACCCCCAAATCTCCATAGTTTTGACAAAAATAAAACCCTAATTTCCCATAACTCAAATTAAAGGTTCCCACATGATATTGGCAAGATCTAAATACCATAAATCCTCTAAATCCTCGAGATTTAAGATGCATTAACCCCAACCCATAACTTAGGGTTTCCAAAATATAAATTTCTCATATTTTCGTGGGTAAATTCAAAATATACAACACATATGAAACAAATTTTCGTAGATAGTCATAGATCTTACCTTTTTGGGTGTCATAATGTGACAATTCGGTACGTATTTATTTTGTTGATCGTCATCTTCGGCTAAATTTTATGGTGTGACAAATTAGAGTATGAGATTTAATAATATGGAGGATCGTGAATGGATTAATGAATTTTGAAATGATTTTAAGATCTAAACTAAAGATAAATTTTAATAACATGCTAATGGTAAAAGTTGAAATGAGGTCATGAGAGTGAGGTTGGAGATTGGGTTTTATTTTAAAGGAATTTGTTGAATTTCTGATTCAGGGATCACCGCTCAAGCGGTGAAGGCCCGCTCGAGTGAGCTGTTGGGATAAGTTGGAAGTTTCGCGAGCCTTGGAGAAAATACGATATATAATTATATATATAAGTATCTTATATTATAATCCCACCAATCCCACCCACGTGAGACTCTCGTGCCCCTCTCCCCCCTTTTCTCTTGTCTCGTCTTTTCTTCTCTCCTTGACAGAGAAAGGGCAACCATATCTCCAAACCCTAAACCTCTATTCTTAAATCTTGAAGATCGAAACTTGATCAAGGGTGAGCAAGGTGAAGATCAAGCTTTGAAGCAAGGAGATTGAAGATAAAACTTTAGGAGAGCAAGGAAACCCAACATCAAAACCCTAGGAGAGAGATTTGAAGAAATCACAAGCTTTTGAGTAAATCCAAGGTAGGATTTAGATTATCTCACATGTCTTGTGTAGATTTGAGTTGATAATTTGTGTATATGAGTAAAAATTGAGTCAATTGCATGTTAAATTAACGTATTGGTAGATTTGTGTACGGGTTGAGTTAGTTTTCATAAAAATGGAGGTTTTGGGAGGTGATTTCCCATGAAATTGATGAATTGTGGAATCAAAATGGGGTTTTGAGACTTGAATCTAGTGTTTTTGGTTTAGAAATAAAGATTTAAAGCATGTATGATCACGGGTTGTGTTTGGAGGTTAAACTCAAAACAAAGGCAAATCTTGGATTCTCTCGAGTGCCAGTGCACTCGAGCGGCTCCCCGTCCGCTTGAGCGCCCACATGGCAGAAAGTTGGGTGCCCGAGCGCCCGACATCTGTTTGAGCGGACTAACTACGCATGACCAACTTCTTTCGATCACAACTCTCTCATCCGAACTCCGAATTGGGTCGTTCTTGTACTGAAATCGAAGCCCCAAAAGTCCTCTTTCCAATAGGGCTACCCTCAGAAGAAAATTATTTTTGTAAAAAAAGTTATGATTAAAATAGTGAGGGTATGCCAAAATTTCTTAACTATTTTCACCCATTTTTAGCCAAATATTTTAGAAAAAGTTATTTTCATTATTCTTGGCCCTTTTTACTAAATTCATAACCCCTTTTTGCCTATAACACACCTGTACATATAGTTAGATTGAGTTAGGATGCATGCTTTAGACCCGTTGGTTGGGTTTCCTTTAACAGTAAAAGTGGATTTCAAATTGATATATGTACATGATGGGTGTGACCCTTTTAAAATGATGTGATCCTCTTGGTATCAAACTTGTGTTATGGGTATTTGGTAACATTGTGATCTATAAGAAATTGGTAACACTGTAATTTATGAGAAATTGTATAATGAAAGTTATGAAATGAGATATTGTTTAATGAAAGTTGTGATGGTAACTTTGGATTTGAAATCATAATGGTGTATTATGATAATGAGTGGGAGAGGAACCATTTGTGGGTTGGACTCCCGGGCTGTAAAAATGAATCTAACCTAAAATGAACCGTATGGATTGATGTGGAATTAGTTGGGCTAGTGGCAGCACGGTGAAAGACTAAAAATTTGCACAAGATGGGGATCACATGCCCACGGGTTAGTCCCCAAAATGTGGTGTTGTGTTGTGGTGAGTTATAGAACTATCTATTACCCAATGGCTTCGCGTAGCCTATTAGGATTAATAGGGAGAGATTTATATAAGCTGCACCCGACACCGGTTCATTAGAGGTGATACAATTTTGTGAAAACTGAGAAAGAAAATAAAAGATTTATGAATGGTAAACGAATGGATAAATGAAGATAAATCTGGGTGTGCGTGAGTATGTATGTGTGTTAAAAGAATTGATTTGGTGAAAATTGCATTTTCATTTGGTTACACCAATCAAACCTCACAAATCATGCATTATATATGAGTTAATCTTTATCCTATGAGCTTCGGCTCATGTATATATATCAAACCATTTTAGGTTCCGAAAAGCGGGATGACACCAAAGCTATGGACGCTTTTTGGAAGGGCTAGTAGATGAAGCTATGTTGTCTTTTGTTTTTGTTGTACATTAAACTAAGAAAAGTGATGTAAGGAAAGAGATAGTTAATGTTGTATGTCACTCTAAACATATGTGGTAAACTTGGGAATGTAATTATAGAACTTGATTCGTCTTGTTAAATCTTCGAATGATATGTTCCATATTTTCCCAATTATTCAGCATAACCTATTGACATGGTTTATGTATGGCATGTTTTGGGTGTGGGTCGTGACACCTAAAGTAAGGATGGAATCCCAACAATCTCCAAACAAGCAAATCACCAACGAGTAGGTGAAGGTGGAGCTCCGAACGTGAACAATGGCAGTTCCAATGTCACTTGATCGGAAGAGAAGCAAGGATTGGCCTTTAATGGAGCCTAGGAAGCTTAAAGAGACTTCCACTACCAAACCTTAGGTTACACTTTAGTTATAGAGAGAGAGAGAGAGGTATAAGAGAAATGAAGTTCAAGCACTCTAATCCTGTACTTTAAGAACCCTTATGGCACAGACCGCTCGAGTGGTCCCTCGTGGAACTATCACCGAGAAAGGGATATCTGTATAAAAAAACCAATTTTTTGTTATGAAGTCCCGTGGCTCGTTCAATCAACCCCTGATAATTAATTTTTATGCATAAACAAGCACATAATTACCAATAACAATCATATTCATGATTAAATCTTAATTTCTTCCTGTCATAAAACGTTAATTCACATGGTTTAATCAAATGTTTCAATTTAAAAGGGACAAGGTTCCTGCAAGTACCATGGGTTACGTTTCTTTGTGTTCTTTAAAATCCTTATTGACTATACTTAGGTTTTTAGAAATACGGAAACCCTAGTCTTGAAGCCAATTGACTAAATTATTAAACTAGGGTTTATAATTACACTATTATAGCCTACAACAATGACCTGTGGAGTAAATAATGCGTTGGCTCCTAATGTAATTATAAAATCTTACCTCAACCACAAAGTAATAACACACCAGTATACATGTTGTTATATATGTTTACCTTGCCATAATTGTAAAATTTGACTATCTCTTTGACAATAAATTTTACTAGGTGTTATATGAAATGAATTGTAGAATATTTTGTTGAACGTTTTGTGAGAAAGTTTAGGGAGTAGGGATATGGGCTTTAGCTCATGGCATTCATGCCACAGGTAAGGAAGAAGTGCTTTTTGAGAAAGTCATACCCGAAGGAGAATGAGGTTTTAAAGGACAAGGTGAGTGACAAGAGCCAATTGACCCCTACAACGCTAGCTGAAGGATTTGAAGTTAATATTTTTGTTCATTTTTCCATGGACTCTTTGTAATTTTTGTTAAATCTTTTGTAAAACTATAATCACTATGTTTTTTGAATAGTTCTAAACTCTTAATAATGCAGTACTTATTATATATAACTATGAATGAATTAAAAAATTATTAAGACATTTCGCTTAACTTATTTGACATGTTGGATAATAAAATTCATCTGTAGGGTTTGGCATGATCAAAACTTATAAGTTTTCTTAAGGATGTATCATCAATTCCTATAACGGGACGTAGATTCCTTCAATAATTAATATCCATCATATAATTAACACCATTATCCGACTCACTCGGATTATAGACCCGTAAAATATTACATCATTTAATGAATAAAAATAACAAACATTAAATATACGTGTGTAATAATTATTTTAAGAGTAAGAATATATGCACTAATAATAACCATGGAGTGTTTATTAATTTATATAGTCAGTATGAAATTAATTATCCCAACGTCGTCCTATTCAATACACACAAAGTGTACTACCACACTGAGTTTGAACAATTGTCGAAACAATTACTGTTCTCTGTAATCAAGACAAATCTATTAAAATATTGTGCTACAGTCATACGGATGGTATATCTAGTTCCATCTAAGACTATGAACTAAAAATATATATTCTACAAGAACCGATATAGTGGTCTTCCGTGTGTAAGTCAAACTCTACATAATAAATAAGTTACTTTGTTGAATAAAAGCCACTCATGCATAACATTAAATAAATAATGAAACATATACATTTGCTCATTAAGATTCTCATACAAATAAAAAAATAAAATTTTATTAATAAATAAAATTAAATAACAAAATCCAAAACTGGTTTTAATACATAACTCTGACAATCTTCAACTTATAGTCAATACCATCCTACCAAACATCTGACACCCATGCCTTTTATATGACTGTCAAAAGTCTTATTCGATAAGTTCTTTATAAAAGGATTTACAACGTTGTCTACTGATACAATCTTCGTCATAACTACAGCACCTGTGTGCTATCTCTCGTATTATGTGATATTTATGCTGGATGTGCTTTTCTTTCTTATAGGCTTTTGGTTCCTTCGAGTTAGCAACTACTCTATTATTATCACAATTGTGTAATAGTCGACAGTACTGAATGTACCACATCCAGATCCAATAGAAAATTTATGAGCTAAACGGCTTCCTTAGCTACTTCAGAAGCTACCACGTACTCATCATCCATTGTATAATCAACAATGTGGGACTGCTTGATGCTCCTCCAACTTATGGCTCTACCTCCCAAGAAAAATATATATCCCGAGGTAGACTTTTAAGAGTCTTTATCTAAAAAATTTATTGAGTGTGTATCCTAAAAGTACTATACTATCTACTTGGTATAACAACATATAATCCCAAGTCCTTTTTAGGTACTTGATTATATGTTTTACCGCTGTCCAATGCTCCTGTCTTTGGTTAGATTGATATATGCTAAATATGCCACTGTAAAACAGATGTCGGGTCTAGTGCAAAGCATAGCATACATGAGGATTCCTACTAGTGAAGCATAAAGAGCTGCCTTAATCTTCTCCACCTCAACAGCTATCTTAGGACACTGATCCATGGATAGAGTGATTTTGTGTCTGAAAGAGAGAAACTCTTTATTGGAATCCTGCATGCTAAAACGAGTAAGGATCGTATCAATATAAGTTGCTTGTGATAATTCCAACATAATTTGTTTTCGATCTCACATAAGCTTGATCCCAAGGATATAACCGGCTTCTCCCAAGTCTTTCATACTGAATTAGACGATTAACCGTACCTCCACCAAAGATAACACTCCCACATCATTTGCAATGAGTAAGATATTATCCACATAAAATACTTAAAACACCATCGTGTTTCTTGTACACACAGGACACGTTAGGACTTTGATCAAAATCGTATGACTTAATAGCCTAATCATACAGAGTATTATAAGACCTGGATACTTGCTTAAGTCCATAAATGGATATTTTAAACTTGCATCACATGTGCTTCTAGCCCTTTGCTATAAAATCGTCTGGTTGTACCATATAGATATACTCATTTAGACTTTCGTTAGGAAAAATTATCTTAATATCCATTTGCCAAATTTTGTAATCGAAATCAGCTGTAATGGATAAGTAAATCTAGATAAACTTAAGCATAACTACCGACAAAAATATCTCCTCATAATTTATCCTTTCTTTCTGAGTAAATCTTTTTTGTAACGAGCATAGCTTTGAAGGTTTTCATCTTTCCATCTGCTCTTCTCTTCTTCTTATAGATCCACCTACGTTCGATGGGTTTTATCTATTCGGGTGATTCTGTAAGTTCCTATACCTGATTAGAGTACATAGACCCCATCTATAAATTTATTACCTTTTGATAAAGATTTCCATCATTATCTTGGTGTGTTTCGTTATGGTTATAGAGTTTAGTATCTAGTTCTACCGAGATGCTATCAAAAGACTTTCTCCTAAGAACATATACCGATCAGGTTGATGAACAAAACTGCTACTATGATGAGGCACGACTTGTGTTTGTGTATTAGCAGTGACATGCTCTGCTAATTTTTAACCTTGTGCACCATCACCCACATGCTTCTCTGATTGTGATACCAGAATATCAATGGTAGCAACCTGGCTTGGTTCAGTATCTCCATATATCCCGATAATCCTCCCACAACGATAAGGTAATGGGATATCGATGATAATTTCATGTGGTGCTTCTCCTGTTGTAACATCCTGCTCCTGCAAGGCACCAAACCTGAACAAAGGGATGTGATCCTGCCTTAAATTGGTAGCCAAAGAGAAAGACAAGGGATAAAGACATTAAGACACCAAACAAGAACTTATAAGCAACCACAACGCCTTAATGTCAAAAGAGGTATACATGAGTCACTAGGGATTCGCCAACCAAAGGACATACTTTACTTCTAAAACATAAAAAAAAAAACCTTAACGGTCTTAAACATGAAGCTCTGCCAAAACTAAAAACTAAACAAAAGAAAACTGAACCAAAACAACTCGATGACGCCTATGGTGGACCAACTCTTAGCCATTCCTGGTATCTGCAGCATTATCATGAACAGAAAAGACAGTTACTTAGTTGAGAATAATTGAAAACTCTTTCTAAAAATAGTTCATCACATTTTCTATGAAAATATAAAAACTGATGCATTTGCTTGAACATGAAAATATCACAAATTATACAGAACCTTCTCAGTATTGCAAACA
>JAOTRH010373718.1:23819-35807 GCA_034768845.1 Heliamphora exappendiculata | reverse complement strand
AATATAGCATATATATATATATATATATATATATATATATATATATATACATACATGTTGTACCGAGTATGATATATTTATATTTTATCAAAAGACATGTAATATTGTACCGAGTATGATATATTTATATTTTATCAAAAGACATGTAATATATATATATATATAATACATCTTTGTTAGATTGTCACTATGGTGGGGCCTGTGTATTTTTGTCGACTATTAATGATGCAGATTAATCTTGTAGGTTTGCTTAAAAAAATTGATCATGCATCATAATGCATGCATGATTACTTAATTTGATGATCTCAAAGGCCTAATTAGAAGGGTTCGCTTCCTAGCTAGAGCAACCGAACTTCAACTCACGCCCCCACAGACCGACGAACAACTTAGGTTTATATTGTTGAAAAATAGGATAATATTGTTGAAAAATAGGTGTACTTTTTATGTGTAAATTAACTGTATAAATAATAAAAATTTTGTTGGATCTAGTATCGAAAATATATAAGAAACTGTCGAATTTAAAGCAAAAATATTAAAAAAATTAAAATAATCTGTTTTAATTACAGAATAAAATAGTAAATATAAAATACTAATTAATACTGTTTTGAACCAGAAACAATTTTGGAAAAATAGAAACAGTAATGTTTTTTAGAAAACAGAAACAAGAAATATAATATGTTTGATGAAAACAAAACGAAAATTATAAACCGAAACAGTAAATAAAAACAGAAAACTATTGCATAAAAGACACAGCGGAACATAAACAGAAAAAACATAAACTTAAAACTTACAGAATAGTAGCATAAGTATGAAGAACATAAACAAGTTTGAACGGTATAATCAAGTCCAGTGTTCGACACTGTCTCCTTAAGACAGATTGCGCCCCGCCTCGGTGTTTGTGTTGTACCGGGCATCTGCTTCTAGGAGAAACAATTGCCGTGTGCAGATGTAGTACGGCAGTCTGCACACCAACGAACGCTGTTGTATCTGAACTTTCTCGATAAACTATGTATGAAGAGTTTCGATAATTGAGACTGCAGAGTTTCGGCAATGGAAGAGGAGGAAAAGAAACTGAGTGAATAAATCGGATCTGCAGTAGCCTTTAAATAGGCACTGTTGGTAACGGTTCGGTTTAAGCCAAACCGACACAATACCGGTTCGAAACAGGCTCATACCGATTTGGCCTGCTCCAATAGGCGCGAACCAAAAACTGACCCAACGGTCTCGAACCACCAACGGTTCGTTAATAACGGTAACGAGAATTTAAAATTTAAACAAATCAAAATTTTGTAAAAAGATAAGGGTTGATAAGAGTCCACAGCCCACGACCCGCGAACCCTAACCTAGCTCTGCACGGCCGGTCAGACAGACGGGCGATGCCCGTATGGGATTTAGGTTGAACCCACCGTTGGGTAGGTCCTCCCCCGTCCACAAAACTGGATACCCCCAAAGGGCACACTCCCTAGGCTAAGCCACTCACCCAAGTTTTTCCCAACCAATGTGGGATTTGACTTCTTTTTATAGTTGTTTGGAAACCTTCCATTTTCTCTTTCAAATAATGTGGGATAGAGTTAAGTTATCATTATTTTGCTAACTTCAATGGCACACTTTTGAAGTCAATTTCTTATTCACCAATTAAAAGTTTTGAATACCACAAAATCTATATTACTCTATTCATGGAGATAAACAAATTGAAACATTGAAATTATAAAAAAAGATTAATCCAACACAAAGAAAATTAGCTTCAAAGTTAGCTAAAAATTTTATTTTAATTTTACTTAAAACACATTTTTTCCAACAAAATTATTAATTAATTAAACTTGAAGATTATAGAAATTTAAAGACTAAAGTTTATCAATGCTAGTGTTTTATATATATTACGTCCATAAGACAAATTTATTAAAATTATGGTACTTAAAATGTAACAAATTTTTATTTTACAAAATACAATAATTTGAATCTTATAAAAAAAAAGGTATTGAAATCAGTAGGGCTAAACAAATCAAATAATATTTTGTACTCTCACACTGGGACTCTCGTACTGAGACTCCGACATTATATATATATGCAAAGAATTCAATGTTAATTTTATGTTAAAACAAAATATGAACACTATATATAAAATAGTTTGTGCCTATTCAAAATAGTCACAAAATAAAACTATGCATTTAGTCGTACAAAATAGATATCACTAATAAATACATTTCTACAATGGCAACTATTACATTATCAACTGCAATCAATTTCTAATTTTGTTAAGAATAATTTTAAAACTATATTTTCCATATATATTTTAAAATCCATGAATTTCCGCAGCCACCTATAGGGTGCATGCCACAATTAGGGTTGGTAATTAGGAGCTTACCTTGCTGCACTAATCAAATCATTTATATATGAAAATATTGGTCATGATCACTCAAGTTTCTAGCTAACTAAAGTACAATGTCTTGATTTGATTACAAGAGATAATTAAGCTTCATTCATTTGGGATTTGAAAATTGTTACTTATAAAACATGTTTGATAATCTGAATAAGAGCGAATAAAATAGAAAGAATAAATACTATTATGATTTTTTAATATTAAAAGCCTATAAATATAGTTAAATATACTATGAGATTTTTAATTTATATTTGGATAGAGTGAGCTAAAAAATAAAATAATAGTTGTAGATGGCTTGTTTGTTATTTTGAATAGGATTTAATTGAATTGAATATGAAGAATTACTAATACTGAGGATCTCATATGTTTTTTTGTATACCAATAAATTATGGATGAGATTATGTATATAGTGATAAATTTGGTTCATATTTAGTTAAAGTGGGATAAAAAAATAGAATAAAAGTTGTGGAGTTATTTCTGACCGTTAGATAAATATGGAAGATAATCAGGAACTTAGTGTTAATAATACTAAGGGAGCGTAATATTGCTAATACCATGAATGAGAGATTAACAATTTCTCATTTATCGGACTGTTAGTTCGAGTCTTACAATACAAACATGAGACTTACATTACGAAGGAAATATTTTTTTTGATGGGCCACCCTTATCTCTTAATCCAATCTAACCCCACCTATTAACTCCCAACAAACAAGGCTTTATTTCTCACCGTTAAACAAATAGCTAAATAAGATAATTCGGAATGTATTTCTAATTATTTCAAAAAAGTTAATAATAATATTATAAATAAGGTATTTTTATTTCACTATTCGTTAAATTATTAAAGTCAACACCGCAAAACTACGTGCCTCGCATATTTTTCTTTCTTTCTTTCTTTCTTGTTCATCAATCCTGGATAGCAAAAAAAGGCTATGGTACATTTGGATTATAATCTAATCACTTGTTTGGAAATAGGAATGGCATATAAATCAATTTTGGGTCATTCTTACTTGTTTAATAATAATTTAATTAGACTGCGTTTGAGTTATAAATTTGTTGATATAATTATAAAGAATGATAATAATGAGATAATGAAATTAAATCTAGTTCTTCAATTTCCATATCATTTTTTAAAATCACTCTTCTCAAATATATTTCCAAACAATAATGCTTAGTTTTTTCATTAAAAAAATCTATGGATTTTTTATGGTTTAGATTTAATCAATAATAAAGATGTCAAAATAGGAACAAAAAATAAATAATTAAGATTTCATTGAGCATACGGAACAAAAACTCTTCCTCCAACAGCAGGCCTTGGGCCCATTAACAATGTAGGACTGCATCACCAAATGGTCCAAAAAGATTTTATCATTTGGGTTGGCCCATTAACAACCTGTCTCCATATATGATTAATTTTGTTTGGGATAATGACCTATTTATTTATTTTATTTGTTTTATTTTTATTTTATAATAAATTTTTATTGTTTAGTCAATTTATTATACTTGTTTAATTTCTATCATCGAGATGAGCCATTAAAGTAAGCTTTTTGGTCCAAAATATAAAAGAAATCACAAAGGTTAAAAAAAACAGAATTTTATATTGTTTATTTTTGTATTTAGTAAAAAAGTTCCATCATTTGATCTAAATATTTTACCTTTTTGATTCATTCCACCAAGGCCACTTGAAAAAGTAAATAAAATAGCTAAAAGATAAAATTAAAAGAAAGTTTAGAAAATAAAAATAAGCATAAAAATAAAAAAATTTAACCCAAATGGAGTCGTAAAGTAGACCATTGCCAGAAGCCCAGATATGAAATCCCATGCTAGCTAGAGTAATTATTCATTACTTCAAAGGTGTGATATTTCAATGCTTTTGGAGTCATACAGTTATACAAAACTTACCTCTATATATATATATATATATAATATCGTATTAGAACACTATGTGGCTATTCCCCTCCCGGCAATGAATAATTTTTCCATATGCCTCTTCGCAATTAATGGCAAACAATTTAATATAGTGTTTGTTTGGCAACATGACATTAAGCTGTAAATTAAATTTTTTTTTTTGCCTTTAAATCAAGTAAACTGTCTTGGTAAAGTAAGGTCAATGAATGTTAATTAATAGATAGAAATAACAATGAGACGGGGCGGGGTCGGTGATTAGTTCCCCTATTTTCGTTCCCTATTTAATCGGGGTGGGAATGAAAAAAAATATCGAAAAAATAGCGGGAAACGGAACGGGTACGAAGATATTTCGAATATGATTTTTAAAGTTTAAAAGAGTAATATTAATGAAAATTATAAACAATATAATAAATAAAAAATAATAATTAATGAATTAATATAACTAAATATACAAAATATACAAAATAAAAAAATTAGAGATAAATATATTATTTTAATATTTTAAACTTATTATATTTGTAAAATATATATTTTATACACATATTAATATTTAAAAAATATTTATTTTATATAATCGGGGGCGGGAAAAAACGAGGCGGGAAAAGTAAATACTATTTTCATCCCGTTTGTTATCGGGAGTAAAAAAAATCTTATAAAATGATGTGAGAAACTGAACAAAATCGAGTCAGAATAGAAAAAATTGTCATCCCTATTAATAGACGTAATCAAAAGATGAAACAAAAAAGAAAGTTCAATGAACGCTAATGAATAAATATGTGAGTAAAGTGCGCCGAATCTAAAATGGGCTAAGCTATTTAGATGGGCTTGGCCCAATTCTCCATGGTTAGGGTGGCGAAACTTAAGAGGCACCGAGTCGAGGTCCGTAAGTATAAGAGACCAAAATCAAAAATATTAATTAAGATTATGTATCCAAGATAACGACTATTAATATAGCGTTGCCCAACAACCGCCATCACTTTGAGAATCCAACAATACTCAACCATTTCAAGGTGACAGTAATCAAAGCAGAGCCACGAGGGTAGGTGGCATCTTTTCGCCAAAATCATAGAACCTCTCTTGAGGGGAGGACTTGGCTTTGATTGATTGAGATTGATTGATTTTAAGTAGGAAGATGGCAATGAAGTCATTTTGGGGGAAAGAAATCTAAATATTAATCTTTCTGCTTCATTTGTTATGATTTAAATGTTAATTTTTGAACATGAACAAAAATAAATTTATGTATATATTAAAAAAAATTATATGATTCGGTATAACTTATATACGTTCACGAGTGCAAGAGATAATTAATTATAATCATAAAATTTATTATCTTGAAATAAAAAATACTCTAAAATTTGACACTCACAACTTAAGTTCTGAAACAAATTTTGTTTCTCCGCTCAAAAATTACTCTTGTGCCTCTGATATTTTTCTATTTCTCTCTACATATTTACACTTTTTGATTTAACTCTCCACACAATAACTGAAATTATAGAGTCTTATTTATAAACAATCTTTAAAATTCTAACCTCCATATAATTATAAAGTCCTATACATATTATGTTTTTTTTGTAAATACATGACTCCAGCCCGATCCAACCCAAATACATGTAAATAAAAAAAAAATTAGCTAAAAGTCCAAAATAAATAAATTTTAACGCGCAAGGTCTATAAATAAAAGTTTTAATGTGCAAGGTTCAACCTATTTAACAAGCGTAGTTTCTCTCAAAAATACCCAGCAAATAAATAAATTTATTTGTTTACCTATCAACTCAGATAATACAAACAAATTATGTTCTTTATACATGTTTTCAATAAAACAGATAAATTTATTCGTATTTTTTACACTTGTTTTGAATAAAAGACAGTTAGATTTATCTGTGTTTTTCAGACATATTTTTAAAATGTATAAATAAATTTATATGTGTTCTTTATATGTGTTTATAATAAGACAAATAAATTTATATGTATTCTGGTTATAATAAGACAAAAAAATATATCTATTTACATATCAAACAGATAATACAAACAGATAAATTTATCTTTTTTTGTCCAAGATAAATTTGTTTATATATATATATATATATATATTGCCAATTAAAAAGAATTCTTATGATTTTAATGACGATTAAAAAAAATTTCTCTAGAAGTTCAATCGCAAGATTATCGTCTTTGATTTTAGTATATTTTTATCCCAAAAAAATGTACACACATCAATAGAAAACTTATCGCTAAATTTTTTTTATGAAAATAGATATTACTCGTTAAAAAATATTATACTGAATAAAAAATAATAAATACTCTATAAATTAAACTAATTATTAATTTTTTATAAATAAAAATATTAATTATATAGATCCGCATCATAGAAGTCATAAATCTAACATCTTCTCTTCTCTGTGTACAAAAAGAAATTGAATTACCAGAAAGCAAAGGAAGTTGCAGAAAATTTGTACTGGTTTTTACATTTTGCCCACTAGAGAGAGATGGAGCTGGAGAGAGATTAATTCTAAACAACAATTAATAATAAAATAATTACAAAAGTAATAAAATATTAAAAAAATTATTTTGTCAAAAAAATTAAAAGAAATTAACAAATTTTATAAAACACCTTGCAATAAAGTCTTACAAAATCAACTTTATCAAAAAAGTCAAAACTTAGCCTTGAATTAATATATTAAATTTTAACTGTGGCAACATATGAGAGGTGCCTTTTGCCAAAAGAGCTGAAGATCCCACATGAAGAGGAAGCTAGATTCCTTAAAGTACACACAATTTGTTTACTAAAATTCTATCAAAATGTCTGGAGAACTTAGAACTTCAAGCTTTTCGTTTCCATTACTTATTAACAACTAACTTAAGTATCGAACGAATTTGTTGGAATTCATTTGCTAGGTAATCTCATTTTTTTATTTTTTTATCAAAAGCAATTCAATAAAAAAATTTATCGAAGAAATTTAGTTTTTTTCGTTATTAACACCCTTACAGAATCACCTCTTACAAAGAGAGTAGCTTTTTCTTTTAATTTTAATACGCCTAAGGGTATGTTTACAGTTTTAATAAAAATATATTAATTGTATAATATATGATAGACATCCACATATATACTTTTAGAGTGTTAAAGAATATTTTTATTATACTGTATTTGTGTCAATATGGTTTATATGATTAATGAAATGACAGTGATGTAAAATACGATCCCATCAACTCTATACAATGAACTTTGTTTATTTATATTAAATTAAAAGTGATATAAAGAAGAAAACGATATATTTTTGTATTTTATTGAATAAAAATCTTATTAAATATACTCGCAACATGAGATGTAATAAAATATATTTTTAGTTATCTCTAACTAAATTAAATTGTATAGTAATTATATCTAATTTAAGCACGCTCTTATCGAAATCTCAAACACTCTTAAAAGTATAACTTATTGTATTAGAAATTCAATGCAAGAGCAAGATTATATTAGTAAATTCTCTTTTATTTCTCTTTAGAATAAGATTTTAGTGTTTAAAGAATTTTGTGAAATAACTTTTGCATTGAAAAATAAAAATATTGTTTACTGCCTAGCCTATCTAAGGGATATGGTTACCACCTGTGATCCAAATTATTTATTTAATTTGAATTTATCAAGTAAATAATTTATATAAAAAAATAAAAAAAAATTTAATCGTACATAGTTATTTATATCATTAAAGTATTTTTATTTTTAAAAAATTAATTGGGTTAAAAAATTTTGACAATATACCACAACATAAAGTTATCCGAATTATATAACTAATAATGTTCAATTACCTTAATTTTTAATACAAATTATTTATTCAATAAATTTAAAATAATAAATAATTTTAATCATAAAATTCTAATAAATATGGTCACAGTAACATGTGCGTTGCTAATAGCAGTTACCCAGATCAAATCTAGAAGTATATCCTTCACGCTTTTTTCCGGTAGCACCGGTGTGTCTGCGTTTTATGGGTTCTTTCCGCAAACGTACAATCTTTACCGACTGATTAAACTAAGACTAAATCAGACGGACTAGAAATTCTTAGATCATCAAAAGTCAAAACTTTACGCGAGACCAACTTCAAAATCTCTGCTTGTTGCCGCCCACGCCTGTTTATACCTACGAGCGATCGTAAATATTTCGATTTTTCTGTTTTGTTCTCTACAGTCGCTGCAGATTTAGAAATGGATGTGGATTGATGGGTTTTTGAATATATAAGTACTTAGAAAAACAAAGCAAAGCAGAGCATAAAGTCACGTTACCCTCCAGAGTTCGGCAAACGGAAAAGCTATTTTTTCTCTTCGTCTTTCGTCTCGTGATTCTTCTTTTAGGAAAGGTTTGGTCTCTACTTTAACGATTTTTAATGGTTGATTTCCCGAACGTATTCAAGTTCGTTCTTGGGTGTTTCCTTGGTTGCGTTCATTGAGAGACAAGTAGTCAAAATCAAAGGTTTTTTTTTTTTTTTATGGTTTTCACTATCTGGGATATGGGTGTCTGATATTTTTTGGTCATCGATTCATTCGTGGGTTGTTACTTGTGTAGGCAAGTTATTTGTTTGTTTGGCTGTTTGTTTGTTTTTTTCCCGGATCTTGAATTGTATGTCTATGTGGGAAACTAGATTATGAATTTGATGAGTGTGTTTACAGGGTAGATGGCAAAAAGTTCCTTCAAGGAAGAGCATGATCTTGGTATGTACTTCTGTTTTCTAAATTGATTTGTGGATTCTAATAAATAGTTTTATTTTGGAGTTATCAACTCTGTGATGTCTTTTGTGTTCAGAAAAGAGAAGTGCCGAGGCTGCCAGGATTAAGGAGAAATTCCCTGACAGGATTCCGGTGAGAATTAAGCATTATTTCATGAACCCATTTTGCGTAACAATGAATTTTACCTATTTAGATTCTTCTAGATTTCAAATTCGCTTCCTCTTGGAGTTCTCCAAATTTTGAGCCATGGCTATGGAGCAGACAACTGATGGAGGAGCACTAAGATGGGTATCAATTTTAAATTATCTGAGTACTAAAAATGTTGTGGAAGTGGGAGACAGCCACAATTTTGGGCTTGGCCATCAATTAAGACTTACATGGACGTGTGATGTATGCTTGGGTCTATTTGGTTTTCATTGTTTAATTCCTTCGGAATTCTTGTGAGTTCTGACTACATGTGAATGACATCTATTAAAATTCATCTAGAGATTTGTCTGGTTCTTGCGTTAATGCATTCAGCTATACATTGTTGCATGAATACGCCGACACAAATGAATCGACAGTAGGTTAGATAATTAGTGTTACTGAAGTGTCATTCTGCAACATATGAAGTTAGTAAATGACAAAAATGAATTGTGAGCACAAGAAGGTTTCCCATCAGAAGATTTTATTTCCCCTTTTCTTTGGGTAGGTTTTAGATTAACAAATGGGTTGGATAATTAGTGTTTTTGAAGTGTCGCTCTGCAACATATTAACTTAGTAAGAGCTATTTAGTTTCCCCTTTCATTTGGGATAGGACTTTGTGGAATTTACCAATATGAGGATAGGCTTGGTAGCTATCTATGAACAAACATGTTTGACAGTTGCCATCATGCTTTGGTAGGGTTTGTGTATGGAAATTCATTATATGCTCCTTGTTGTGAAGGGTTTGCTAGATGGCCTTTTGGTAGCCACATCTTGTATTCATGCTGATATTCAACAAGAGTTGCGTAGTCTATACTGTACTTTTTGTTAGTTCTAAACAAAGAAATGTTTGAGTGGGGCCATGCACAGTAGGATGCAACAGTGTGTCAACCACCACTTATTGCGACATCTATCGTTGGGTTGTTGTCAATAGAGTGAAAGGATGGAATCAGTAGACGAAAAGATTGGAAAGACAGCTCATGCATTCTTTGATAAAACCTGAATGGGAAAGTTTGAAAAATTGGGGAGATTGAAATGTTGATGTAAATAGTGGTATACAGAAAAGTTTTAGAACTAAGAATTAGTTATTTAGGGGAAAAGTTCACGTAAAGAATTGAGCCAAAGATGAAAATTTACTTGTCACTATCTAAGTAGTTAGGCTACCCTGCCAAATGTTGTGTTTTCACTCTTTGAAAGTTGAAGACCAAAATACTATATGTATTTATACATTGTGTCAAGAACCTGCTTTGGACCCAATCTTCAGTTACTTTCGAAGTTTAAGGCAATTTGAACCATAACCCTGCTTCTTACTATTTATATAGAGTTTTCAGTACTGTATGGAATGTTGGACCCCCTTAGTAGAAGAAGCTGTCTTAAGTTTTTAATTGTTCAGATTTCTCTCAGGCCAAATGGATTGTTTAGTAGTACATTAGGCAATCGAGGAGATTTTTTTTAGCTGTTTGTTGCTGGTCCAAATTCGCACATTTACTTTTGAGGTTTCCACTCATTTTTATATAATCCTGGTTTTTAATTTTGAAGGTAATTGTGGAGAAGGCAGAAAGAAGTGATATTCCCAACATTGATAAGAAAAAGTATGTCTCACTTTTGTGCTAATGATTTATTATGGATTCTCTGATTCTGTATTGTTTCCATCTCTTTTCCCCCTTTATGTTGTTTGTTCTCTATATTTCCTGCAAACATTTGATACAAATTTATTTTTAAACTATAACAATTGCTAATGGATCTAAGTTGTAGTTGGGATGTTAGGGTTATTTATTACAACGTGCAAGTTCATCTTCTGGCTTTTAGGCACCTCAAATTATTGTAGACACCTCATTTTGATTAAGGATGGCAATTTTCTCGTCCCCGCCCTGTCCCGCATCTACCACCCCATTTTGTACGATTTTTCCTGCCCCAAAAATGGGTAAGGGGGCAGTATATGTTTTCCCAGCCCCTCTCCCCTGCCTTGCCCCCTATTAGATAATTAAATATATTTTATATACAAATATATGTATATGAAGTTTATTTTTTAACAACATAATAGGACTAAAATATTATACTTATTTTTTTATATTTTTTACTTCTATTTCTTATTTGTCTTTCCTTTTAGTTCTAATTATTGATTAATTTTATATTTTAATATGCTATCATGTCTTTTTTATTAGTATTAATCTCTTTTAAAGGGAAAATATATTCCCCGTTATGGCCCCATTCCCACCACTTTTCCAATTATTTTCCCTCAACCCTGTCCCAATAATAAATAGGGTGGGGGATTGTTTTCCCATCCTCTCCCCTAGCCCGCCCCTTTGCATACTAATTTTAACTGGCCATATTACTTAGACCTGATATTGAAGTGTTACCTGATTTCAATAAATTCTACAAGCAGTTCATAATGTTTGAATTGAACCAGGAGATTGCTCCAAATTCAAAACCAAGGCCTTAACAACTGTTAATAGAGTTATTCCAGCCATGAGCAAAGTCTCAAATCAAATTTGAAAAGTTGACCAAAATACCCCAGCATCCCAGAAAGGAACTTCGGATTCTGCGTGCCAAAGTGGTGTGATGATGGTCCACCATCACCACCAAAGTGGTGGGATGGTCCACAAAATTATGAGTTGACAGCCCACCATTACCATCACCACTACCACCACCACCACTATGGGTAGACGGTCATATATTTTCCCCCTTTATTGCTCATTTAAGGTTCCGTTTTTTCACCACATTTCTTTGGAAGCACCAAAGAAAACAACTGAGGGTAAAGGTAACCTGAGAACTTCAAGGACGGAATCATCTTCGAAGGCAAG